>JANHGO010007320.1:0-20155 GCA_024606505.1 Aquila spilogaster | reverse complement strand
TGAAACAGCTCTGGTTGAGTGGTATCAGGCGTCATGGACTAGAACAGGCTCTAGAGCAGTGCCCAATGAAGGCTGCCCTGTAGCCAGCAGAGAGCCCAAGGTGTCAAAGTAGGCAGCACAGGAATATTTCAGGGTAACATCATAATGGTCCCACACAAAGAGCTTCAGCTTTCTCCTTGAAATGGGAACGCAGAGATTTCAGGTGGAAAGGCTGAGGTTTTGCATAACTTGTTTTCATCATTCATTGTTTATATTTCGTTGGCCCCTGAGGGCCATGTACAGCTCGGTTAGAAATCAAACAATCATGGAATCATTCAGGTTGGAGAAGACCACTCAGATCATCCAGTCCAACTGCCAACCCACCCCCACCTGCCCGCTGTCCGCGTCCCTCAGTAGCACATCTCCACGGTTCTTGGACACCTCCAGAGATGGTGTCTCCCCCAGCTCCCTGGGCAGCTGTGCCACTGCCTGACCGCTCTTTCTGATGGATGTTCTTTCCTAATATCCAGTCGGACCCTCCCCTGGCTCAGCTTGAGGCCATCACCTCCCATCCTAAATCTTCACAGTGATTGTGGGGACTTCTTTTCTTCTGATGTTTGGGTTTAATTCTAGATTTCAGAACAATGAGAAGCTCCATTCTAATACGGCCTGTCTTCCTCCTGAGCCACGTAGTGTGCCAGTGTTCCCAAATCAGCACGTAACAAGCAATATCACTGTCTTCAACTACTGTGGAGACTAACCAGGATGCTCAGATCCCAGCAGTTGAGCATGTGGAAATTGTTAGGTCTGGGCGTTTTAGTATGCCTAATGGCAATAGGAAACACAGTGAATGTCTGGGTCATTCAGTGGTTTTCCTGACGTAATTAATGGACAGAAATAGAAGGCAGGAATTGAAATAAACCGCTCCCATTCTTTTCCTATCCACCTCTGAGATTTTTGCAGGCAACGTCCTTTAAACTTTGTGTGAGTGTTTACAGAGCGGTTTTTCCCATGTTGTATGTGACCCTCTGAAATCTGTTGACGCCTGAGGGTCAAGTCCCCTGCACAGACTTCTTCCCGTAGATACCGTTTTCCCTTTTTTAAGTGGCAGTGATATTTTTCTTCAGTTTCTTGGATATCTTTAGATCTAGATTTTGTTTAAAAATCTGCCAGACTCTGTCTGGTGGACACAAACTTGTCGAGCAAGTCATTTAATTCTCTGAATCTGTTGTATGCATAGGATGCTGTTCCATTTCATCTTGTTTTAGCAGTGCCCATTCCATGGAGCCTGTATGCAGCACATCTCCTCTGTAGAGGAATTTTGAAATGATCCAAATTTAAGGAAGCATCAAGATATTTAGGTCACAGGCAAAGTTAAACACACCCATGGGTGACTACTTGAAGCCAAGAGACAGGCAATATTGTTTTATACGAGGATAGCTGATACTCATCTCTTGAGCCCAACTCTTAGCTCTTCTATGAAGGGTATTTCCATCTCTGGTCTTTTTGAGGCTTATTCATTGGCCTGTACAAAAGGATAAAACATGAAATTAATGCTGAAGAATGTTGCTGTACTTTTTGTACTTTTTGGGACATAGCCAGAAGTCCAGCAGCTGCCTAAAATCAGATAGATTCCCCCTCGCACACCTCACAGTGAATATCATAACTGATGGTGGAAGCATGCTGCTGTGAGTCGATTTAGAAGTAGAGGTCCTGGATTAATGCATGAATTGGGAATGGTCTCTAGTTCATATTTAGTAGGTCCTACACACCCACCAGCTTAGCAGTCTCTAAAGGTGATTGTAATACTGTGGTTACCACTTGCTCTTCTATTGAATTGGCAAACCTACCACTGGATGAAGGTGCACCTTGTATCTGTTTTCTTGTGCACTTTAGGTTTCCTTGTAGGGGGTTAATAGGCTTCTCTGAGAGAAACTTTAGATGTGCTGACAACAGATGGCATACATGCTTACAGGGCTAACCTTGCATGAATAGTTAATAAACCTCATGTAGAAGGGAAATCCAGTACACCTCAGTACCAGAGGTAGTAAAGGGGCTGCCATTTTCCCAAAGTACTAGGAAAAATATGCATCAGGATTCTCTTCAAGCCGGGAAAGAATCTAATGTGTCATGCTTGCCTGCCCAGCTGTGCATAGCTCTTTCTGTCCTTGATGTCAAGACTCTTGGCTTTGCTGAGTGTGTCCCCTCACACTTTGATGCGCCCTTCGGACCTTGCATTTTGAGCAACCATCCATACCTTGGCCCATGGATACTCCAACAATGTTAGGCCTGAAACAGTAAACCTCTGGGTTGATTGCTGGACACTCAACCCATGTTGCTCATGGCTACCACATGTGTAGCTGGGCTCTCACGTTGCTACCACAGTCCTGCGCATGGTGAGATCTTCAGTACTATCCAATCTGGCAGGAAAATACTAAATAGCATAGCAACTGCTGCTACCTTGCTGCTGAGAGGCACGATGAGATGCTGCTCTGGCATTCAGGGTGCTGGGAAGCTCCAAACAGCACTACGAAGCGTGGACAGAGCTAAAACCTCTGTAGATTTGGGACAGCCCTAGCTGGTGGGCTCAGTATAGTGGGTTGAGCCATGGTGGGAGCAATTGAACCAGAGTGCTCTCATCTGCAGGGAAGAAAGCACTCAGTTATGTAACACTGAGTGTGGGTCTTTCTCTGGGTTGAAGAAGGCAGACAGGGGACCAGCCGTTGCTTCTGGCTGGAGGGGCCATCTGCAATTAGAAGAGGAAACTGGAAATAGGGAACAAAGCAGCAGATGGTTGAGTGAAATGGTGACTTCTTCATTAGTGGCTGTTTGCACAACATCTCGTTCAAGTGGTCTCTATGGAATAGAAGCCAGCCACTGCTCCAAGTTGCTGAGTGAGAGGCTGCTGAATTAGCTAAAACTGGTAATGCTGGGCACTTCTGGAAAGGAAGACTGATAACTGCTGAAGCTGGTAGGCTCAGGACTAGTTACAGGTAAGTGGCTTAGCGTGTGGTTTCTAACACTGTTTTGAAGACTAATCCAACAAAACGTCTGGCTTGTGTTCCAGTTATGTATATATGCATTAATTCAGTTTGTACGTCTTGTAAGTGGAAAGAATAATAAAAGGACAGTGTGTCTCTTGGAGTGTATACATGTACCTGCATCCACCTGCAATCACACTAGTGTGAACTGAGCATCATGTTTTCACCAATTCCATGAGGAATTCTCTGTTTATCCAGACTCAGCATGACTGTGTGGGGAAAAGGAAATGTTTTTTGAGCTGCTGTTGGAAACAATGCTATTGCTAAATATAAGCAAGCAAAAACACAGTTGAAATGGGTTGTGCTGTAATTCTGTTTCCTGTTTTACCAATCCTATTTATTTGCCTTTTTTTTTCCCCTACAGAGTAATTCAATTAAAACATCGAAATACAACTTCTTCACTTTCCTGCCTCTCAACCTGTTTGAACAGTTCCAGCGAATAGCCAATGCCTACTTTCTTTTCTTGCTGATTTTGCAGGTATGAACTCACTGTGCTGTTTCAAACAGATTGCTCTGTCTGTTATCAAAACCAGGTTGCGTGTTGATAGTTGTAAGCTGTTTCCCAATTGTGAGCTATCATCTCAGTAAAACCTTGAAGTAGATAAAAAGTAGGGCAGAAATAAAAGCAAGCTCCTCTCTTAGCTTTGGACACGAGCGTTTGAATTAAATGAACAAAAAAATTAATTGCAGTTTTCAGCAAATTGTGTACACTTTCTCATGCCCCGTCCTCCTGCCCCTTTGTGTCTACATCTGAGTGCTCCCACTTCTCCCTGGGTTTGCATTACTTATTTCTTCTGTAGTATAAAATGTTTAACGGCAAATTCCTTGTACTCCTTTAACTGCCTTAAAGCAGCATGAAGAAGAACAAATTAATAAGTGATTGAGTTTCCCTGGGAAGGATGGAAGGAGAGTTAACATCAGGAAGGCTGACAGTTGCAGCTCATTTGCGTAGAGCTGAATATTGCTCAGCAAGGAAAGGACAAAGCCTGATGTGGAGTGTGTCAGGCAATGGCAACACCACTAAACCCAGTAGCTCATAATGGCATCAAGCTGCACTTTGCCCATAGCCAATGGCAATGCTATTGCATCTGAAAGCTGAACACATCAAAGAAGTTGGTGTCAGGACTTCTGCCCCTTTGCACTTTGAGAAAACATGGATAAAAGCTGCATAATCTTTCACTGCTGAGTCATACTAGAATACACATGATGTGAGAAAAAAAAGCCACCAAAAAAACTGGTACAGTTCTGGTTATGTCAGGGATGGTATTTTAAATTTGCTCATTTCAATGCACACAAATTCACAAAATTACCTTTTTTCAAATTATATTCTTCAATCTCAGCTGAAGAGTGCATAGGCATAATTTAGTTCAGCCTATAGCAAAAATTATATGTAATCTTTGCATATTTACAGGGAATGAATTATTTCAGCCCACGTGTATTTTCCAAGAAACTAGCTTATAGTAAAAGTGCTTTTTCAGCTAGTCTGACAGCACTGTTCCTGTGTTGTTGTACTGCACTCTAGCTGTTTGTCTATCAAATTCATGGTATTTCAAGCTATTTACCTTAAGTTATTCAGCTGTGTCTTTTACTGAACTAACTAGGAATGATGGTATATAAAAGCATAGAGCTTTTTCTGCTACCTTCATCAAATTACGCCAAGGAGGGCAAAACTTAGTCTTTTACATTTTCTTATTCCTCCATTTAATTTTTTTACCTTTTCTACCCACTCATTGCATTTCTGTAGCACTGGAAGGAGTTGATGTGATAGGTGGCTGTGGGTGCTTGCCCCCTCACACTGTGGGCACAGCCCATGTGGACATGCATCTTCCCAGTTGGGTGAGGAGGCAGCAGTTACATGGCTCTGCATGGGGCTCTGATTGCCTCTAAACATCATTCCTTCTGGCTGGATTTCGAGGTGCCTGTGAGACCTCTGTTGTGCATTGAAAGAGCAAACCCAACAAGGAGCTTGTTTGGTGGCATAAATGTCAATTTAACCTTGTTCACAGAGTTAATACTGCCCAAACACATTCTGATGGACATAGTGATGCTCTTATCATGTTGCTTCCATCATTACAGAATGATATGATCATTAAGGTTGGAAAAGACCTATTGTATCATCTAGTCCAACCATTGACCCAACACCACCATGCCCACCAAAACATGTCCCTCAGTTCCTCTAGAGGAAGGGTCGAACTCTGCTGGGGTACGATGGTGAAGGCATGGCAGAGTCACTTTCAACTCTTGGTTCCTCTCAGTAGCAGAGATGTCAGAAACAAAAATGTCTCTGTTGATCTTGGAAGAGCCTTCGGAACAGCTGTGTGCTGTTCATTGATATGAAGTTTACTTCAGCAAAATGTGAAGAGTTACTGAAACAAAACAGAAGCATCTGAAGGCTCTACACAGCAGGCTTTGCTCAGATAACTCTGGGTCCGTCAACCAGGCTTGCTCATGTCACTCCCTCCAGAAAAATCCACTGGGGATTTCATGATCCTAATTTTACAAGCAACAAGAAAGAGCAGCCGACTGCATTTCCTGACAGCACCATGTTTATACCCTAAATTATAACTGTAAGCTAAGCATAGATTCCCTGGCTCTCTCATATTTTTGAGTGACAGAGATGTATTTCTGTCTTTATTCTGTATCCAGATATCATACAACAAATTATCTGCAGCTTACACAGAAAACAGTGTTTTGTTTCCATCTGCGGAAAAGACAAAAAGTTTCTCAACCCAGATCTCCTCTTCTTCTACAGTTGATTCCTCAGATTTCCTCACTGCCTTGGTTCACAACGGTGGTGCCCCTGGTGCTGGTGCTGGCTGTGTCGGGAGTCAAGGATGCCATCGATGATTTTGTAAGATTTGTGTTACTGTCCTGTACTTTGGATTTTGCCCATCATTCTTCAGCACAATCACTAATGCAAACCACTCAAAGTAAATACAGCCAGTTGTGGGAAGCTGGATTAATGATCTCTGGCCCAGCTGAGATTAGATCCTGAAATCTGTAGTTCATTATCTAAAAGAGAGCCATAATTTTTTAATTACTGAGCAGCCCATTGACTTTCTCAAACTGCTCAGCATGTCAGAAAGCATGGTAACTGATAGATATGCATGGAGGCATGCACGGAAGTCTGTTCTTAGGTTCCCACTTCAAACAACTCGTCCTCTGCCATCTAGACTCAGTTTAGAAAAGTTTAGAAAAGTCTTCTAGCGAAGTAAGCATACAAGCTGTGTGTAAGCTTTCACACATGCCCTGCTTTGACCAAAGTCTGCTCCTATAATGGTTTAAGTTCTGTTGACTTCATGGAGTGATGACAGGACAGAGCTGACTTTAACATCCAGTTTTCTGTCATTACTAAAATAAGGTTGATGCTCTATGGAGTCTCAATGCTGGTTTGCAGGTAGGAGGGCCAGTGATGGTGGGGAGCTCTGCCAGGAAACATACCAGAACTTGTGGCCACTACCCATACGAGAGCAGGGGAGCGGGTGTCTTTGGGTGCTTAGTGTATGAAACTGCGACGGGCAGGTCTAATGGCAATTGAATCAGGACTGTGCTAAATGGCATATAAGGCTCTGCCCTCCTCTTTTCCTCCAAAGAGCACACCCTGTGTCGCCTGTTGCTCTTTGCAACCCAGCTATGCCTTATCTTACCAGCTAAACGTGAGCTCAGCTGTGACTCACTTATGACTCTAATCTGCCTTACCCATTCAGCCAGCTGGGAGAACCTACAATGTTAATGAACTGCCTACAGCTATTGTATGCTTGGTTTCCTGGAAATGCTTTTTAACACGCTGATCAAATTTTCAGAATCGACACAAGAGCGACAATCACGTCAACAACCGTCCAGTCCAGGTCCTGATCAATGGCATGTAAGTCCTGCTTATTCTGCTCTAATTCTGACTGACCATGTACCACTGGGAAGAGCACTTAATTTTTCACTCTTTAGGCTTCCAAAAGATCACCAGACTATTTAAGATGCAATTGTCTTTTGCCCCACTAAATCACAGTGCAGTTCTGGGTGACGTGGATGGTTGATGAACCTGAGGCATGGTAACACAATCAGTGCAGACGTTATGACTGTGACTGCACAGACAGAAAGTAAACTATTTCTGTTCCAGGATGGAAATGTCTGTATGAATAACTGGTGCTTTGAGAGTAGTATGTTATTTTACTCTTGACCATAGAAATGACACGCAAGGCTATCTCTGTGTCTGTACTGATAGCGTTTACTTCTGCATTAAGCAAAACTAGACTTTAGTAACAAGTGATTTTAAATAAAGAAGTACAGATAGCTTCCTCTTTCATGCTGCAATACTTTGGGTGTGTTTACTTATGTGCCTAATGCCTCAGACTTTAAATGTACTCAAAACCTTCCAATTTTGCCTTGGATGTTGTACTGCTAGCACTGTTCTTTTCCTTCAGAAAAAGCAGTGGAGGCTTTGGCTGTTGTGGCAGAGGGACACACTGTTTACTTGTGGCTCCATGGAGTCCAGCCGCCTGTAGGACACAGCTGTATACAGCTGTGAAGTCTCTGTGATTTTTTTTTTCTGTACTGTAAATAGCAGTATATTGTGTAAACTCCACCGGGTGATCAAACAGTTAAAAATACAACTGGAAACTGAGGAATAGGAACGTACTTTTTGTGCCTTCTGCTAAGTAAACCAGTTTCTTAGTTTACTCTCTGTTAGTTACTGAGTCTTGGAAATGCATGCATTGAAAGAGAAATGTGCTGACATTCTGCATGAGAAAACAAACAAAAAACTGATTTGGTTACACTGGTGCTGGCAGTCCAGCTGGGTGCCTGCGAAGCTTTGTGCTGCAAAGGCCATTGCAGACAGGGGCTTCTCTGGGTGCATCCTGGTGCATCCGTAGCACCTGCATTGCTGCCCTTCCTGGAGGAGGCAGAACTGAGGCTCTGGCCCTGCTTAGGAAAGCCAACACATTGGGTGATTTTCCCAGGTGTTTGAGGCATCTGTTGCGACAAAGAAGAGAGTTTCTTGCTGAGACAGCATGGCTCTTTATAGGAGGACGGGAGCAACCAGAGAGTGCCTGTGGTCTCAACCTTTCATGTGTCATCCCAGCTTCAGTTACTGCTTTTTATGCCATCCTTTAGCCCACCATGTACCAGACCACATAGGGGTAGACCCTGCTCCTTTTTACCTCCAGCCCAAACCCTAATGGCACATACATCCTGAAGCAGAGCAGGGTACCCCATGTTCCTAACCGGTGTTTGCTTTACATTCCTACTTACTAGGAGTTCTCTTACAGGTTAAAAGATGAAAAATGGATGAATATCCAAGTGGGGGATATAATAAAACTAGAAAACAACAACTTTGTGACGGTGAGTACAGTTTCTCTCCATCCTGCTCACACTCAGTCTCCATAATTACTCTTATTGCCTTATCACTCACAAGCAGATTAATCAGCAGGGATGAGAACTGCAGTGTCAGAAACCACGAGCAGCGTAGCAGTGCGCTGCCCTCCAACTGCATAGCTCATGCCCAGCATGTCTGTTTGTGTCCAGGCCGATCTACTGTTGCTATCGAGCAGTGAGCCGCACAGCCTGGTGTACATCGAGACGGCGGAACTGGATGGGTAAGCCAGCCTGCTCCTTGGGCCATCACTGCTGCAAGGGTCTGCTCCATGCAAAACCTGTTTACTGAGAGTGCAGCTGGCCACAAGCTAGAGGGTTGTGTCTTATCTGTGTTAATTGGCAGAAACCGGTGCTGACCTCATTGTTGCATCCCACTTTCACGTTACCTTTTCTGCATTGCCCAGAGCTAGTGTCAGTTGTGAACTTTGGCACTGGTTGAAGGACCAAGACAGATCACAGAGACTGAGAGACACTGATCTCTCCAGACCCTACACAGAGCCCTATGAGTTTTCCCTCTCCGCTTTCTCCTGAAAATGAGCCCATAGTTCTAGTACATGCAAGTGCCAGGGAGAACATTTAGGATGGCCTACACAAACAGTGTTTATTTGATGTTGCATTTCAACTCACCTCCCTGGCTAGCTAAGCCTAAACTTCAGAGCTCTTCAGGTCCGGAATACCACGGGAGAAGATCCAAAACTCTCCTATTTGCTCAGATTCTTCAGGACTGCGTGCAGTACGAGTGGCAGAGTTGACAGTAAACTGCTCGGGGGGATGAGATGCTTGGTCCTATGCTTTGTGGTGACCATGACGCAGACACCTCACTGTCTTTGGTACCATGTCCAGAATTTCTCTGGACTGCTTGTCTTTGTAACCGAGACAGAAAGCCTCATCCTCTTGGCCAGTTAAAAAAGTCCTATGCTGGCATGGACCATGAGATGTCTAGGGAAGGAGACAGTCCTCAAGAGTAGAAGTGGCATTCAGGGGCAGCTGGACTCATTTCTTTACATTTTATATAATGTATTACAGTGAAACGAACCTTAAAGTGAAACAGGCACTGACAGTCACTGCTGAGCTTGGAGAAGATCTTCAGAAACTGACAGACTTCAATGGTGAGTTTATGTTGAAATTTCTCTTGCCAAAGCATTCTCTCAAGCACCAGAGTCCATGGAGTGCCTGAGCATCTCCCTTCCAGGCTGCTCCCTGCACAGCACTCCTTTGGGTGTGGTGGCAGGCAAACAGAGTGGGCACATTGCATCCGTACAGCAAATAACAGCAACTTATAGAAAGAACCTCTGCCCTGCCAGCAGTTCTCTATCAGTGCCACCCAGGCATTTTAAGATATTTATACACCAGCTGCTGTTAACAGGCAAAGCATCCTTTCTTCACATTGCTTGCATCTCAAATATATAGCAGTAGGAAAAAGGAGCCAGACCCAGCTATTCTGTTGCCACACCCATTGCAAACAGAATAGTCCCTGCTCATAGATGGCCCATCAGCAGAGAGAGAATGAGGGAATGGTGCTTTGCAGAGCCCTGCTGGCTTACATGGGAGGGCAGGAGTGTAGGAAGTATGGGAACGGAGAGGAGTGGAGCGAGGGCCTCTGTCCTTGGAACTTCTCAGGGAATGCAGGCTCTCAGGAAATGGTTTTAGATAAAGAGGACAAATAATCAACAATGAAAATAAATTTCATTGGAATAACTAGACGATTCCAGGAAAAATGGTGGTGACGTAGCAGAGAGTTAGCATCGCTTGGATGGTCTCCGGTAGTGTCATCCAAATGCAGAGGCTTTCCTTCTGCTTTCTGCATCGAGGTTTGGTGATGTGTGTGGTCTCAGCCGAGCGACGGCTCATAACGTTGGGATTTCTCCAGTGTGAAGGCCGTGGTTCTGAGCACTTTAGGTCTCGAGAAACACGGTTTTGTGGGCGCAATGGGATGTTTTTTTGTGAATAGTCAGGTTGTGCTCTCAACTGTTTTCCTGAGGAGGATGCAGTGTGTGTTGGTTGATAAGCAAATCCTTCGTCTTACACCATTTTTCAAGCATTTTCTGTGTAATGCTTATCTAAGGATGCTGCATTCTTGAAACATTATCATTAAAAAATGTTTCAAAATCTTTTGGAGAATTACAGCTGCTCTATCAAATATTTATTTGCCCTTTAAGTCTCTGCTTGTAAATGAAGTGCCCTCCATGCTATACGAAAGTGAACAGAATGTTTCCCAGGATGATTTCTATTTGGGTGAATACTGGGAAGAGTGCCTGGACACAGACCCAGCCTTGCATTCCCCTAGCTAACTTCTGCAAAAGTATTTAAATATTTATGCAATTCTTTATCTAATTATTTCTTAAGACAGGAAGAGAGGAAAAGGTTGAGCAGCCAATATAGGCAGTCAGTGGAATGCTTAATGTGAGTTATGATGCTTGTTGACGTTGCGATGGTTCAGATACGGACGATGCTTGCAACATGCTGAACTTTAGTTCATTTGGGGACCAGGAGGTGAAAAGGAAGCAATGCTTTTCAGTACCTAGCACTTACCGCATGTAGACTTTGCAGTTGTCAGGTGAAAGGCATTCTGATATCTGCCTGCTGTTCGCAGGAAAGGAGGCACAGAGTCTTACTGGGGTCATGGTGAGGGCACTGGGTAAATCTCCAGAGTTTCTCACTCTTTTGTGGTTGGGTTAATTTAAATGATTTTGTTCCGATGTCAGAATGTCAGATTCGCCCCCTCACTGGGAGAGCAGGTTCAGGCGTTGACTCACAAGTTGCTTAAGTCACATCCCAAAACTTGTGTGAGGAGAGGAGCAGCCCTCTTGGCAAGGGATCGTGCCGTGGCTTTGGTTCACCAAAGTCTCACTGTGTTTTGGGTTACACAGCAGAGCCTCTGTTCTCTTGGTGCTTTTTGGGGAGCATGAGGACTGCCATGAGACAGGCGTGGTTACTGTTGAATTTAGAGGATAGGGAGAGCAGGTCTGATGGATGAACTGGAGCATGGAACAGCATCACCAGCACTGGTGTCTCACATCTCGCAGAGCTTCCTAATTGCTTCTTCTTTCGAATTTGGTGATCTCCCTACAGCGAAACTGCTTTTCTATGATGAGAACATCTATTCTTGAGTTTTAAACTCAAGTCTTGGTGTGTTTGTATCTGAAAACAGCTGGAATAACTGTGTTCTCTGCAAACACTCATCCTCATGTACGGATTTGCAGCCTGTGATCAAAATAACGTTAATGTTTCTGCTGATTATCTGAACAGACTGAATTCTTGGAATCTTTTTCAGTAAGGTCTATTTATATTTCCCAGTTCCTTCCAACATGTTCACAGGGCCCTGCTTTGAATCTTTAGATGCTGGCTGCTAATGTCAATTTAAATACTAATCTGTGTACAGAATTATCTGTGTTTACAGTTTTACATTGACATGTTCTTTTATAAGAAATAAATACAAAGTATAGAAATAGAAGCAGGTTCTCCAAACACAGTGTCAGCTGCATGGCCAGAGGGAGCAGCATCTCTTTCAAGTGTGAGCGTGTCTTAAGGTATAAAACAGATAAAATTAAAAAACAGTGAACAAAGACACCTCAATTAATTACTCTCTTGCAGCCTTTAGGCAATGATTTTCTTGCTTGGGCTCATGCAATTTTAAAGAAAATGGAACAGGAATTGTGTAAGGTCAGCACTGCTGTCTAGAACTACCTGGTGACATCCTACCATGACAATCTTGCTGTGGAAGGATTAAAAGTAAGTTGCTTGTTCAGCATCTCTTCTCACCCACCTAAGGGAGTGGAAACTTTGTTTTGGACTGTAGTAATACAAAATTACCATCTCTAAAATCTAGATAAATCCTAATTTGTTGTGGCCATTGGATTATGACATCATATGGGGTAGGAGCAGTATATGTAGGATGAAGGATAGGAATGATGGGGTCAGCAGTGGATGGCAACTACAGCGTGAAATATTTCCTGCCTGGGAACAACTGAGAATGCAGTATTGGTCCGTATACTTCTAGGCCACATAGATTCTTAACATTTTCTTGTTTGTTTATGTGTTTTTGATCTATTTTTGTAACAGGTGAAGTCAAATGCGAGGCACCTAATAACAAGCTGGATAATTTCACAGGAACTCTTACTCTTCGGGGAGAAAAGTATGCCCTGGATAATGAGAAGATGCTGCTGAGGGGCTGTACTATTAGGAACACGGAATGGTGCTTTGGTCTCGTTATTTATGCTGGTAGGTAGGAAAACCAACAAGTGAATTGCAGAGTGGAGCAACATTTGTATGGGAGCACATCATACCTAGTAAGGAGAAAGGAACCAAACATTTTTTCTCATTTTCCTCATTGGAGATGTATTTCTATCGGGTAAAAGAATAAAGGCAAAACAATACATAAGATTCGTTGGTTTAACTCGAGGCTAGGCATTTTGCATACTTTTGGGGATTTTAATCTGAAATTTTTTTATAGTGGTCTATAAGAGAAAACTGATTTGCAAATATTACATTACAACATCCAATTCCATCTTAATAAAATGCTTTTATGAGCAGAACTAGTGCTTTAGTTCTGGAATGCGTGCAGCGAAGTATATGAGAGAGAAGTCTTGATCTCTCAGCAAGAAAGAATTTAAACATTAAATTTGTTTAGGAATTACATCTAACTGAAATCTGCCATTATTGGTCTACTTTAGGCCAATAGGAGCCTTAATTCCCCAAGCTTGTTCAAAATTTTCCACTCTTAAACATATGTGATTAAAAATTCAACATAATTTTTATTTATATCAAGCCATGTTGGAATACCAGGACCATCAATGATTTTATTGTAGACTGTTTGACCTATGCTTTTTACAAGCATAGACCTTCAATTGTTTCTATAGTGCTGTAGACTTAGAGACATGTATAATATATCAGTAATAACAGAGCAGCATCAGGTATTCTGTGAAAAGTAATTAAACCCGAAAGGGAGGATTGGCTGTTGAAAGAAGAGAATGGGATCAAAATCCAGAATTAATGGCGTTACATGACTCCTCCTTATAACCTAAGGCAAGTGACTTAACCTTCTTCTGCCTAAATTTCCACCCTGTACCTGCCTTCAGGAAAGCTCTAAGGGGTGTTTGTGCTGCAGAGCACAGAGGGAGACAGCTTTAGGACTGCCCGGCTTATATTTCTGAAATTCATCTACGTGTTTCATCTCCAGGGCCAGACACCAAACTGATGCAGAACAGTGGAAGAACAACTTTCAAAAGGACGAGCATTGATCGGCTCATGAACGTCCTTGTGCTGATGGTAAGTCCGATTAATTTAGCGCCATTCCTCCAGATGGGTTCAGCATTTCCATGTGCCCCACACTTTTTTGTCCACATAGACAAGGGTGCATGAGAGTGATTAGTGATAAAAAGAAGAATTCTGTAGAAATGTATCAGCCGACTGAGTTCAGCAATGCCTCTGCCAGCACATCTTGCAAAGCCTTTACACTGTCAGTGTTAAGGATCTTTCTTCTGAGTTTTTCATTTGCTGTGCTGTTCCTTCCCTTACATTACTTTTTTTGGTAACAGTTGCTTTGAAGCCTGCAAATGACTTCTTTTCCTAGAAATTTTGTCATTTTGTATTTACATAAGTATTAGCCATTCTCCCTCTTCTTTCTGATTTCTTGGCATCTTTGGTGGCATATGCATTGCACTTGGTAACTGAGTCTGTTGATTTACATGGTGCCAGCTTTTGCATTATCACATTGGGGTGAAAAGTGAGACGTGGTCTTGTTAATATCAAGAAAGTGGAGTTCTTAGCAGCTGGCAAATCTGAAAGCACTGATCTTACATAGCAGGTGCTCAACACACATGATAAAAAAGTCCTCCGTTGAGATTTAAGCTTGTCAGCGTTTTCAACAAACGGCAAACAGTACCAGGCTGAGACAGTGATTCTACTGCAGACTCTCCACTTGCTTTCAGAGCAGCTCAGGGAAGGGACCTTGTACTTTACCACTTGCTTTCAAAGCAGCTCAGGGAAGGGACCACCCTTATTACCACCAGTCTTCAGAGGCTTGCATTCTGGTGTCGCTGCATGCAGCGTTGCTGGAAGAAAAGCCTCTTTCCTTTGGATGCAAGACTGACTGCTGGCTCTGTGAAGTAGTGTCCTGAATATCTGCATATGCATATTTGCTGTAAAGCAATGCCACAGCACAGAGGGCTGTTCAGAGATCATCTTTGAGCCTCTGGGGCCCTTGAACAGTAAAGACATTCCATTGACTTTAATAACACTCTACCAATTGCTACCAAGTGAAATTCTCACCTATCATCCTCAGCTTGCTTTCCTCTCTGTTTTCTTCCCTTAGGCTTAAGGGGACAGCAAAAACCAAGCAAGATTTTGGTATCTGACACTGAGAATTGTGGTGTTTCTGAAAAACCACACATTTTCAAAGGTGCTCTGTTCTGCTGTTAATGGAAAGGAGCAGGGGATGTGGGGTAGAATTGTAGAGGAGTGGAGGAAGTCCGAATAGAGAACTCAGAATTTAGCATTCGATGAAGGTTTGCCAAATCTTCTTTCGCAAGCCAAGGGTCCCACCCACAGCTTTCAGCCTGTTTGGCCTCTCCTTGTGAATGCGAACAAGATGAATTTACCTCCTGGCTCCATTTAAAAGAGCAAGTTGCAGTGGATTGCATCAGCCTCTGCCTGGGTTCTCAGGCGCTAGTGGAACCAAGTGTGTGTTTTTCTCCTTCATGCACTTTTAAGGCACCTAGCATTTTGGTGTCTGCGTACAGCTCTGCCCTGCCCCACCAAGCCAGCTCTCGGCACATGGAAGGCAATGTGGCATCGGTCTCCAGGTGGCCAAAGGTTGCAGAGCGTAGTCATAAAAAGGGGGGGGCAGTGTATTGCACTCCTGAGTTTGGAAATACAGAGCAGCCGCAGCTTGCAATAAATAGCTCATTTTAAGCTTAATGAAACTTGTTCCACGTTAACACTGGCAAAGCTATTTTGTGTTTAATTGTCCGTAAAACTTTCAGGGAGAAATCAGGTTTTTTTGGCGGGGCGTGACGAAGGAGTTGTGGTTCAGTGCTGCCCTGGTCTGTCCCTACAGGGGTTAATTGGGAGTGAACCTTTCCAGATGAAACCATCACTGTTGGTTCATGTTTTGGAGCGTTCCTCTCTGCTAGGCTCTTTGGCAGCACGGGGCAGAAACCAGCGAGAGAGGAACATTTCTCGAGATCTCAGAGAGATGTGACTGCTCCTCATCCAGTAGGGGGTGCTACTGTCAGTACCAGGAATGAGTTTTTCCCCAAAAAAGCTTGCTTTTTTACAGGTTTGAGGAGGCACATTTTCAGAACAGTACAGCTGTCATCCTCATCACGAAGCACTGTATTGCTTCCAATCACAGAGCAAAACTCAAACTGCCAGCAAAGAAACTGAGACTGTTCTAATTCACTGTCTGGCAGGAAATGTCTGTCACGAGTCAGCTCCTCCCTCCACAAATCCCACTCAGTCCTGCAGAGGATTCATCACAGGCACTGCATAGGCAGCACCAGAAAGGATTGGCTGCTCATGGTGGGAAGCCTTCAGCCTACAATAGGTTTACTCTCTTCCATCTTTTCCAGGGCGGTGTTAATGATAACACAGTGTCCACAGTTGTTTCTCTACAGAGAAATTAATCTTTAAAGCCACTTCTGATATTTCACGTTTGTCTCAAAGTAGACAACATGTTGGTGGTCTTTCTGTAACCAGGGACTGCACACAGTTGGAGCTGTGAGGGACAAGAGCGTGCAGGGGTACACGAAACAAAACGTCCATAAGGGAAGGGCAGTAGTAGACAAGAGGTGCTGTGATAGGACAGAGTCCAGCTGTCTTGCCCCGCACGTCTGTATGCTGCTAAATCATATGCTGAATTTCTGGGGTGGATTTATGACATTCTACAAACTAACCATTTTTAACCCCTGGGGCAATGAGGAATCAATCATTCAAGGTACAGCGATAAATGAGCCAGCTGGCTTTTCTAATTACTTTATTTTATAACAGGCAAGGTCTGTGGTGAGAAGTCGTACTTTTTACTTGACCAACAGAAATACGCGTGAAAATGGATGGGCTTGTCTGTTTTCTCCATCTATTGGTTTAATAAAGGAAATTACCCATTCCTGAGTCATGCCTCTCACAAACCCTTAGATCACTGTTATTACAACAGCTCAAAATAAAGTCTGTTTTTACTGCTGGTCACAGAGGTTTAAAAACACCACACCACATTCCTTACTAGCAAGCAGTACTGTCTCCATTTCACCAGTGGAGGAATTTACTGGGCTTCCCACAGCTAAACAGAAAACCCGCTACTGTTGTGGGAAACGAATGTGCCTCCTGAATCCAGCACGACACTTTTATTAATTAAAGTCTCCCTTTAGCATCTTGTTGGTGTTGAATCTCAAGTTGGTTGGGTATGAGCTTTTAAGCAAGTGACTCAAATCATTCCATAGAAGTATCATTCCTCTCCTCGTAGACTACGTCAGCAACACAAACATCTGCTTCACCCTCAGTGTTTCTATATTTGTACCTCAATAACTCTTCCAAAAAAAGTTGATTACTCCTGTAGTATGGTTATTACTGGTTGGCCTTATAGTGTTCCAGTGTACTGATACTCCATCCTTAATGACCACACGTGCAAGAGATGATTTTTAATTGCACAGTTGTGCTGTCTGTTGATTCTGTATCTTCATGCTCCTATTAGCATGGTGGATGTTTTAAGGCAAAGATGTGGAGAATTCACTGCCAGTAGAATTGCTTTTAGTATCATTTATCCAGGAGCGATGTCAAGCTAGCTTCTATTTCTTTCCCACAGTCACTGTTTCAGCCTTCCAAATACTGTAATTATCTTAGCAGATTTTCAGTATGGTGGAGCTCTGCAGCTTTCAAAGCAGTGTTGAAAATTAACTTGACTTGTTAAGATAATTACTCAGCAAGCCCCTTCAAGCTTTTGGCTTTCAATTACCTGGACCCACTGATTTGAAAATGCTTGTTATTAGCAGATAGAACCACATATTGTTCCTTGTCACAGTAGGTGAACTGTCTTTTCCATCTGTTACATCATATGGGATAGATACATCCTTCTGCTTCGTTCCTTCATCATTAGTGGAGGAATGTCTGTTGAATATGTCTGCCTTTTCCACACCTATATTTGTGTGTTTACTGTGTTTTTGGTGTTTATCTGTATTTTATTCCCTGGTTGTTTTAAGCTTCAAGAAATAGGTTTCTCTAAGTCCAAAGCTACACCTCAGTGTCTGCTGTTGCTTTTTGTTTGCTCAAAGGAGGGGTAATCGGATTGCAATGGCAGGTACCAAGGCAACAATTAGTTCTGAGTCAGTGACTCTCCTTTAACCATGAGAAGGGTATCCAGTGCTGAATTCTGTCCAGCAACAGCAATGGATTTCCTGCACTACAAATTATCCTTACTAATTTTTCAGAAATTATGAGGAAAACTATGATACAAACAGCCAGAATAAGTCCTTGGTGGGTTTTATTCCCAAGTGTGCAGCCAGACATTTGAAGAGCAGCAGCTCAGTGCACCTCTAGTGAGGTTGGATGCTCTGCACCCAGCTCCTATGAGCACTCTGTTATAGGTCTGTACTTGGGACTGACATTCCCATTTGTCTGAAGTCTTGTGACTCCAAATTGCCAGGGACTCTGCACTGTGTAGCTGTGTCTCTGAGATAGAGTCATATTTTTGCCTGTTTGCCTCCTTCCCCCCTAAAAACCTTTACCCATGATGCAGACTATCCAACTGCTTTTGATTACAGACTTCCAATTAAACAGTACATAATGAATTCTTTGTTTCTAACATGCAGTATCTTATCTTTTTTTTTTTTCCAGATATTTGCATTTTTAGCACTGATGTGTCTTATCCTAGCCATTGGCAATGGTATCTGGGAATCTGATAAGGGCTACAACTTCCAAGTCTATCTGCCCTGGGCAGAAAGTGTCACCTCTGCCCCCCTCTCTGCCTTCCTCATGTTCTGGTCGTATGTGATCATTCTAAACACAGTGGTGCCAATTTCGCTGTACGTCAGGTATGTGTCAGAGTCTCCTTTCATCTTTCATTTTAGGAAAGTTTTAGCTTTTGGCTGGATGGAGGTTGGAACTGGGTGATTTTTGAGGTCTGTTCCAACCCGAGCCGTTCTATGATTCTGTGATATGACGTGAATGCAATCCCAGTGTGAGTGATCCCAGACAGCCAGGACCAGCTCTCTATGCTGTTGCCATCTAGTGAAGATATGTCATAGTTCCTACTTTCTTGACTAGTCAGAACAGCTCCCATGTGGTTTTAAAAGGACAGGGGGTTAAAAAGATATTGTCTTCTTCAGTGAGACCTCTTCTTCTCCATTTGAAGAAGAGGTTTAAGTGTAGGATGCTGTGGGAATGAGACTGGAAGCTTGCTACTACTGGTAGCACCATGCTCTCTCTCCTTTGCACTGCCCACTGAAAAAAGTGAATAGCACATTCTTTACAGTGGCTTCAAGGCTCATGTGCAGTGTAGGTTTCCAGGTAAGTAGGAGTTGAGGATTTGTAGTGCTTGGTGCTGAGTGGACAGTCAGTGCCATCATTTCCAGGAGAACAGTGCTATATTGGCTATTGCAGATGGGCAAGCAGGGTAGAAGGCTAGATGTATTACCTACAAAACCTTGAGGTGGTGCTGTAGGCTGCCTAGGCTAGTATGGTTTATTATTGTACCTATTTTGTCGGGGAGAAATGCTTCTGACTACAGGATGAACCATTGCTGTGTAATTCACAGAGAACATTTGTGAAAAGTTTGTGTTGCTGAACCACAAGGACAGCTCATAGCTCCTGGTGCTGCCCTTTCCATGGAGCTTCCAGGAGTGTGACAAGTTATGCTCAGAGCTAAGGAGTTGGAAGTTGCGTTCTTAGACTCTCTTTCGTGTTAGTAAATGCAAGGAATTCATCCCGTTCATGTCCAGTGTGTCACACCAGCAGCAAAGTGGAAATTCATGTTGTCTGTGAGCTGATATTGCTCCATGATTATACTGAGTTACACAATGACTCACTTGTTCTGGTGGTCTGAGTTGTTTGTACTCATCTCCAGGCACCGCAGTGCAGCTCAGCCCAGAGTCCCTCCGAACACGTTCCCTGAGCTGCACCAAATGAAGCACCCTGCTGCTGCTGCCACCTCTGACGCATGTCTGTGCTCTGTGCACAGCTGCCACTTGTTCACAGCAGGGTTAATGATGAGCTGTGCTAGTCCGAGTGAGAGTGAATTCTTGTGGCTTGTCTTAACTCATGGCCCAGCCTAAGGAAAAGGACTGCTGCAACGGAAACAAGTGCAGACTGAAAGAAAACATCAAATTTTCAAATTTTCTTACGTACTGCTAAAGCTTCTCAAATATATTGATAAGAAGTTGTTTGACACATAAAGGAAAGGAACGTACTACAAGCCCATTGCATGGTTTCAGTGGGACTTGCTTTTGTATTGCTCGCTGCAGTCCATTGAAGGACTACTTGACAAGTATGCCCTGCCATTACCTTCAAAGCTGTCCTCTAATTGCAATTGCTAATGATAGTGCTGAAGATAAAGACCTTGTCCTTTAAATTAATGAATATTCTGTCGCCTTCTCTTTCTGTCTTACCAGTGTAGAGATTATACGCTTGGGTAACAGTTTCTACATCGACTGGGACCGTAAGATGTATTACCCACTGAATGACACACCAGCTCAGGCCCGCACCACTACGCTCAATGAAGAGCTGGGGCAGATCAAGTACATCTTCTCAGACAAAACAGGAACTCTCACTCAGAACAT
>JANHGO010007319.1:0-16101 GCA_024606505.1 Aquila spilogaster | reverse complement strand
CACGGGCCTGGCATAAAGCATGCCAGGCTCACTGTCTGTGAGGAAATTAACACCTTAATCAAGCACTAAAGATGAATTTAGAGCAGTGTGGTCATTCAGTGCTGATTGGCTTTGACTAAAATGAAATGCTTGACCTCTGTAGGAAGAAATTTCACTCATAAAATCAGCAGAGAATCTTTCTGGTAGATACAAGTGGAAACCTGGCAAAAAAGTTTTGCCTTTGTAACATAACTGAGAAATCTCTTGTTTTCCTGATCAAAATATGATTGAGTGAAGTATCCTCCTTTTCTAGGAAAAAATCCATTAATTTAATAGCATGAAACAGAGTGCAGTAGAAATGTATTAAGCTTCTGTACAAGGTACTCTTAAGACCTGTTAAATTTAAGAGAGTCTGGCACCCTCTCCAATTGCTTATTTTCTAGAAGATTACTTATTAAAGTGCAAGAGAAAAGTCTAAGAACTCTACAGGGAATACACTGGCACTTACCTGGCGGAGTTGTATCCCAGTGTTTTTGATACAATACTATATTCAGTCAGTGTGACGTGATTTGTTGGTTTTGTTCAGATCTTGGAAGACAAGTGTTGGCATATAGTTCTTTACAGTATGGAGTCAGCACTCCTCACAAGAGTGTCCAGAAGGAAGGAACGTTACAGAAGAACTGTGAAATTAATTGCTATAATAAGCGGAGAAGTCCCAGATGTCTTAAGTGCCGGGCGGGTCCTGCTGCCACCTGTGTCATGTCCATTTTGGGGGAGAGGGGGGAGACCTTCAGCCTTCTAGATCTGTAATTTTTATGCCCACTAATCACAAATATTGGCATCACTGACTGAACAGCAAGTCCCTAATAATATGGGGAAAAAATTATGCCAGGGAAGAATGGTAAAAAATGAAGATTACTACTGTCATGTTGGGTGATGACTTCGGTTAGACCAAGCAAGCAAAGTGTGACTTTCCTGCCCATGACTACCACAGAGCAAGTCCACTGGTTCCATTCAAACCAAACATGGAAATGTTACTGCAATTTTACACCATGCAACACAATTTAATGTGATGTAATATGACTCCAAAGAAAATTAATGTAGCAAATTAGGCTGGATGTATGCAATTCTATAACCTTTTTTTAGTATGACACAGGCTGTAGCATTTGTCAATAGGAATATATAGAGCTTCTTACGTAAACTAAGAATTTGACTGGTTTTTTCCTGTTATGTCAAACAATATCATCTGATTTAGTGTACAGTAAGCTGTGGACAAGTTCTTAGGCTTTTACTTCTAAGTGGAAAACAGCAACACTGACAGTTAGGGAAGACCATATTTTTTTCATTTGTCAGCATATATTTTCTTTAAACTGTGTTGCTATTGAAATTTAGGAGTTCTCAGATGGGTTCTTTTGTTTAAAACAAATGAATTTTTCTGCCTCTCAAGCTGTCATTTGATGACATTTTGAGTATTTTCCAACATTCATTCTTTTCAATGTAGGGAATAATTTTTTTTTAGTATCAAGGGCAGATGGACTTACCAAAGATTTGAAGTTGCATTTGCCTTAGGCATGCATGCTAGACTGGTTATTTAGGCTCATTGAACCTAAAACAAAGATGGAACAAGCTGGAAACACTCACTCTATGCTTTCATGTAAAATTTTTGGGAATTCTATTCTGAGATCCTGACAGCAATATTCCGGGACCAAAATTTCTGGTAGTATTTTGGTACTTTTTGGAAACTGAAATAGAGAATACAAAAATCTTGGGAAAGCTTCTTAGACATTTTGTTTAAAAATAGATGTTGAAAAGAACATTCCCAATTTTAGCCAAATGATTCATCTGCTTGCAGTGGGGTATCAGCACTGGTACTCTATTTGCTCACCTGCTTTTGTTTCCATAGCAGACCCCCCGTGTTTCCTGTTGTTGGTGTATATACATGCAGCTTCTGTAGGTGGCATTCAGGTCTCTTTAGTTTTGCCTCCCTGCTCATTCGTTTGAACAACTCTAACATTTTATTTCCTATGGAGTTCCCTCAAATCTAACTACTTACATCAGCTGGATTTCTTAATTCCTAGTAGCATAGTGAGCATTAGGTCATTCCAACACCACCAAGAAATGATTTTTTTACCATTGGGCAATATACTGAAATACTTAAGTGAAATAATGCAGGAAGTAATTGCAATAATTTTTATTTTTTCATGTGACACATACCAGTATCACAAATACCAAACTGTCGAACTATTTCTAAACATCTGGAAAAATGCTTTATAATTGTGTCCTTTTAGGTGCCCCATATCACTTTCATTTTGCTATACTTACCTAGAGAAAAGATAGCACTGAATAATCCCTGCGTTGCTCTCAGAAAAGGGGGAAAACCAAGATACAACCAAATACTAGATCAGTGCACTGACAGTCTTATAAGAGAGAGTTGCATCTCTGGGTTTAAAAGGACACAACTAAAAATGAATCTACACTCAGAATACTTCCTTGGCAGTGAAGAACCTTTTGCCCTTCAATAACAAACTGCGGTGGGTTCACCTCGGCCAGCTGCCCACCCAGCCACTCTCTTACTCCCCCTCCTCAACAGGACAGGGGGACAAAATAAGGTGAAAAAAAAGCTTGTGGGTCAAAATAAAGACAGAGAGATCCCCTACCAATTACTGTCACAAGCAAAATAGTCTTGACTTGGGGAAGATTAATTTAATTTATTGCCAATTAAAAATAAAGTTGGGTGGTGAGAAAGAAAGACAAAAACTAAACCACCTTCCTCCCAGCCCCTTCTTCCCAGGATCATCCAATGCACAGACATCCAATAAACATTTGAAAACTCTCAAGATTTTGGTTGTTAGGCACAAATTTATCTTGCTGCGTAATTACAGGAAAAGCATCCTGATACAACAACTAAATGAGGCTCTAGCTGTTAAAAAAGCATCCTGCTTTGTGTTACACATCACACTCCACAAGATGTGACCTGGCTTTGTAACAGTGGAGCCTGTGACTGAGCTGATGCTGGGTTTTACTGAGGTCTCTAAGCTCTACCAGGAGAACCTGCTCCTCCAGAGAAGCTGCGGTGTTGGTTTGTTGTGTTGCTGGAAGTGCCAGGTAGGGCGCAAGTGTTCACGGAAATATCACACTTTCTCTCACTGAGAGAAAGTGAGTGGATTGAAGTGTCTCTGCTACTGACAGTTGACATATTTACTTTCTACTGTCTCATTCGCCTTTTAAGGTTGTTGTGGAAAAGTATGAGAAATATGGCACTGATCAATAGGATTGTCGCAGCTTCTTATTGCTGGGATAGCAGCAGTTCCAAAAACATGTCAGATGCTTCTCAAACTTACAAAAAGACTTTATGCTTATCCAGAAGAACATGCAAACCTTATAATTAGAGTGATCATAGCCTAGGAAATTAAAAAATGACATAGAAAGACTTCCTAATCCATACTTCTTTTCATGTGGAGAGAGAAAACATGAAGGTTTTCAGGTGAGCGAAAATAACTGCCAGGGTGAAAACTTATTCAGTGTACCAAAATGCAAAAAGCAAAGACAAATATGTACTGCTGTTGCTATGCTCTACTTTCACAGCTACATTTCTTTCACTCTACATATATTTTCTGTCTGTCACACTGCAGATGGTGATGGGTTGCACAACCAGCCATACCTGAAAAGGAATATCTGAACTGCTTTAAAATGTCACTGACTTGATAGAATGTGTGCTGTTCACAACAACCTTCATCCAGAGGATTTTTTCTGATTATTTATGATTAGAAAAAGCATCCAATAAGAATCCATTAAATGCTACAATATAGGTTCTATTAATAAATTCCTATTAAAGTAAAGAATAACTTATTTTACAACTAGTTGCTTTTTAAAAGGGCTTTTACATCTAATATATATTTCTTTTTGTAAGAATAGCTTCTGCAGAAGATGCATTTTCCAATTTGAAAAATAAACACAGTAAAGATATTCATCTATTGCTTCACTTTGCTGCGAGACAGAGCTATTTAAGTGAAGAAAAAGCACGACACTGAATAATAAGCAGCACACATTCATCTTTTCTAGGAACTGGAGCTGTAGCCCGCTACAATTATCAAAAGATGACTTTTTCAATAACTATATAAAATTCAGCATGTGTTTCCTTCAGATGAAAAAAGACCTAGCAGGAAGGCCTTACAGTTTGGGGGGGAGGGAGAAGAAGTTTTTTAAATTATTTTTTGTTTATTCTGTTGTTTAATTCAACAAAACCACAAATGACAAATTGGCATTTTCCAAGTATGTTCCAAGATATGCCCCCTACTTAGATGAAGGGGGAAAAAAGACAGAATTTCTAACAGAGCTGTTATTGCTTTTACATCATGATTTAATATTTAAATAGATATTAATTCATTTTAAGCTGTGTAAAGTGTCTCTTGCCTTATTAACTGTTTTATTTAATTCTGCTGGTTCATGCTGAGGACTTTGTATTTATTTTCACATTAGATCAAGTTGTGAAAGGCAAGTAAAAATTCTTTGAATTTT
This sequence comes from Aquila spilogaster, assembly GCA_024606505.1. Lineage (NCBI taxonomy): Eukaryota > Metazoa > Chordata > Aves > Accipitriformes > Accipitridae > Aquila > Aquila spilogaster. Next base: position 11,604 of record JANHGO010007319.1, on the reverse strand, counting down.
GAAGGTTTCTTTAATGTGTTGCAAAAAAACTTGAAGATTGATTATGTGTGTGTGCCTGAGTAGGTGTTTATATATATATTTTTATGCACATATATATATATATATTTTACATTCGGTATTATTTATCACCGCTGGTAAAAGGCTCAGGAGCTTTGCTGCTGGTAAGGGATAGTTCTACCTGTGAAATGGACAGATACTAATGTGCTTTCTGGAAAAGTTCTGTATTTTGTTCATGGAAGTGTCATGGAATTGAAAGAAAAATTGTTCCATGGTACGCGGTGTGGGTGATTTCAAGAGGAGGGTAAACTAGAGAGTCATGATATGCAAAAATAAGAGCTTTAATACAATTAATGCTCTCAAGTCCTTTTAAGTGATTTTTCTTACTTCCTTTGAGCCTTTTGATTTTATTATAGTTTTACAGAACTGTTTTTTCATAAACACTCATGCAATTTCTGTCTTTCACTGCATGTGGTGCTTTATTAAATGAACTCAACAAACATTGAAGGTCCTAAGCAAGAAACAATATATCCTTGTATTCGACAGAAGACTGTCAAATCTTTGTACAGCAAATTATTTCCTTCCCTCACCCTTTCCTATCTCTTGAGGTTTGCACATCTTATATTTTATATCCTTAGGATAACCAGAAGCAATTAGGGAACCTATTGTCCTTCACCACTCCATTTTATGCCTTCTCTCTTTTTACATGTGAGAGAGAAAAATTAGAAGGTTACAGACTCTTCAGGGATGAAACTATCGATTATCACTAAGTAATATTAATCGTGGCTGGACAACATAGCTTTTTGCATATAGATTTCTTGCAGGGAAAGAGTGCCAAGTCTCTGTGCAATCCTACTTCTTAATTTACAGATAACAGAAGTACAAGAGAGGGAAAAAGCACAAACCTTTCTGTGCCATTTACTACCACCTAAGCAACGAAACACATCAGTATGAGAGAGGTAGATGTAAATCGCAATGTGACAGCAAGCAAAAACACCTATCAGGATGAAGATACTGGGCTGCCAGTAACTATCGACCACAGTTTCAAGGTTAAATTGTCATATTAGAACAGGCTGAAAAAGCGTCTGGAGCAAGCCAGAAAAATACAATGTTTAAGTTGCTTGTATAGCTAGTTGAAAAACAAGTTCTTACATGTACAGCAAAGGCAGCTTAGACCAGTTGTCAGCTAAAATCAGTGCATGCAGCTGGCATGGCTCAGCTGAGTTTCCTCCCTGTGTTAGCAGGATGAAGACTGCCAGCGAAGTGCTCCCTCTGTCAATTCTCTCTACAGAGAAGAAAAAAACCCAGCCTGTCAATCACAGAGCTGGTGGCCCCAAAGAATGGTCCAGCGAAGAATTGGCTCGTTTGACTAATTTTACCGGAGACAGCATCTCTTCTGCTTTGCCAGAGGAGCCAGCCAGACAAACCTCTCTCTCTTCCCCCCTCCAGAAATCATTGCCTTTTTTTGTTTTCCCTCAATGGTGATGCTTGGGTGTTGAACAACCTCATTGGAAGGTCTTGCAAAGTCACCATTCTGTCTCATTTACATTCCCTTTAAAGAACTGCTGTCCTCATGATGCCATTAAGAAACCTGTAATTATCAGGACAATTCGGAGTAAAAGAATTTTTTGTACTAGGGACTGCAAAAGTGTCTGTCTAACACCACCACCTTGAACTCACAGACCTGGATCTGGGTACTTTGGACCTACGATCACTTATTCCACATAGCAGCAGCTTTACCCCTGTGCAAGAGGCATTTTCCTTGTCTGGCTTTGTGCCAGCAACTGCCCTCTCTCCTGCCTTTTCGTGGCAGCCTTTGCCTCCTGTGTCTTTCGTGCTACCACCATGTGAATGGGCCAGGGAGCGAGTTGGGCTGGAGCAGCTGCAGCCGTCGGCATTGGAAGGTGAGGGAGCAGGGCTGAAAAGCAAGGACGGAGCCCCCAAAAGCTGGACTGCTCCCGCTGCATTGCATGTGGGCGTAGTTCACGTCACTCTGTGAGGAGCTGGCTGGTTACTTAAGCGGAGCGTCTGTTTGTACATTTGGTCCCCATCGTCCCCAGGACGTTGCTGCAAGCCACAGATTGGACCATGGTGGTCTGTGTTAACAGCTTTGCGTCATTTACCAGCTTAGGCCAATGACTATTTTTGTGTTCTTAAAAGTAGCAAAATGTATCTTACTTCTGTCAAATGCTTCACTTCAGGCAAGCCTTGGGTGAAACCAAGAGATGAGACAGGGATCCCCCTCTTAATTATTGAACTGTGCATTCATTTGTCCTCAGAAGCTTCTGCTTTTTGCCACTAATGACCTGTGGTGGCTGAGATAATAACACGAAGCCTGTCAAAAGGAATCTGCTATGCCATCAGAATGGATGCTTTTCTGTTTGCTGCCTGCTGGTGTGTGGCATTGCTGACTAGAAGACTTTCTACCTATACAGCATCTTGTTTTTATGTTTCTCTAGTTACCCAAGGATGAAGTTGCTTGGTTCATTTATGATTTATGTTTATATAGTGCCTTTCTTCAGACAGCTTCCAAGGCAGTGGGCAAATTTATTTCTTCATGAGCAAGTAACTGAAGCAAATTGTTAGTGATTTCTTCATAGACTAAGGAGATAGTTACAAGAAACTCCCTTTCCCCTCTATTCTTGGATATACACTAGGGTTAGGCATCATTACTCCATGAGGCTTGTGCTGTCTGTGCACTTTGTGATATGACATTCCTCAAGAAGGAATTTCTCAGGCTTTTCTGTCCCTTTTTCCTTTTTCTTTCAAGTTCTTTTGACAGTTTTTTTACTTTTACTCTTGTAGAGCAGGATCCTACTCCACAAGCAACTTTGCAGCCTCATTTAAGTCAGCCTGTAGCACAGAATTCAATTTAGATCAAATAAAGGGAATGGAAGCTGGTCACATAATATTGCAAATAATTTTTCTAGCTGTGTTTGGAAATAGTGTGGGTATATAGTCAGGAATGACACTTGTAACCATAGAACAGTGGTTTTAATTGCACTTTAAATGGACAGAAAATAACTGGAGGATTTTTACCATCATAAAAGAATCTTGCAACAGTTGATGACCTGCCTTATCATTTAAGGTACTGCTGGGGAAGCAGTAACCTATTTTTTTCTGGGCATTAGAGGTTATAATTGGCACAGTAAACAGAGAAGCAAAAATTTAGATCTTGGCCGTGACATCAAGAAATGGTAATATTTCACATTTTTCTCTTTCAGACTGTATTAGAAGCATTTCTAATTGAAGATGTTTGTGGTCCTTGAGAAAGAACATGATATATTGTTTTAAAAGAAAAAAAACCTTACCTCTTCTGAAGGCACTGTTACATATAAACTGTGCAGAAGAGAAGCCTAAGCCCAGGGAGAGGTTGGGTTCTCATTTATTCCTTGCCACTTTACACTTAAATTCTGCCAGTGTAAGTATAACTAAACACTGCAATAAAGTGTACTTTGATTCACACTTGAGCAAGCTCCCTGTGGCTAGGGCAGGTTGAGGTTAGCCAAGCATGATCGGGTAGTCCGATAGCGAAGTTCTCTCTAACACCCTACAACACAGGGAAAAGTAAAGTGTTATTTTGATTTAGTTGCTGTTCAACATCAGTGAAGGTAAAACTACAGCATGCTCTGGCTATGCTATAGCACTGCTGTGTGTTAGTGCATTGCAAAAATGCACCCATTTTCCTACTGCAATGCCATCAAGCTTCCCTAAGCCCAGGTGAGTTTTCCCTTCTCCATACCTCATCAGCAATAATATTCTGCAGGTCAGTCTCATTTACCCATCTGTATGTCCCCCAGTGTCTTTGGATGCAGCTTTGCTGCTCACCTCTGCAAATATAATTAACCTTCACTGCCCCTAGCTGTGCTGGAGGGAAGCGAGGGACGGCAGAAGTGAGCAGGGCACAGAGCTGCAATGTGTGTGTGTGTGCGTGCGTGCAGGGGAGTGGTTGGCCCTGCAAAATCTATGTTTTTCATATGAAGACCTGGCACGCTTTTCTGAGAAGACTATTTCTGCCTTTCAGTTTGGGAGATCAAAGCTTCCTTCTTACTTAGTCTTTTGCATGCATTTGAATTTTATCTATACAACCTTGACTGGAGAGATGACTTTTTAACGGTGTCAGCCTGACCCGGGAAAATTACAATGTCAACAGCAATTGTTCTGCAGGTCTGACAAGGTTAATCCAATTTTATCCTATTTACTCATGTCATTGTTTGGCTTGTGATAAATAGGGTTGTACTTTTTAAAAAAATATGAAAGTTTTCCTATTTTTGTTCCCTACATATGGAAATTGCTTTCCTGGTTTCTTCTCTTCCGTTTTCACAGAATCACAGGCTGGCTGAGGTTGGGAGACACCACTGGAAGTCATCTGGTCCAACCCCCCTGCTCAAGCAGTGTCATCTAGAGCTGTTTGCCCAGGACTCTGTCCAGTTGGGTTTTGAATATCTCCAAGGATGGAGACTCCACAACCTCACTGGGCAACCTGTGCCAGTGCTCGGTCACCCTCACAGTAAAAAAGTGCTTCCTGATGTTCAGACAGAACCTCCTGTGTTTCAGTTTGCACCCATTGCTCCTTGTCCTGGCACAGGGTATCACTGGCAAGAGCTTGGTGCAGTCCTCTTTACACAGTTTCCATCTTTCTAGCTTGTTACTTGCCCTTGCAGGTATCATTCAGAAGTACGGGCTTGTGGAATACTGCTGATAGTCAGCTCAGATCTTTTTTGGTCTTTTTTTTTGTCCTAATTTTCTTACTTGGGTTTGCACCTCAGAAGAGAATTCCTTGCAAGGCATGGCTGAAAATAACAGTGTAAAGCGTTCTGGGAGAAGTTTCCACTCCTACTTCTACCACTATTGAAAACTGAGAGCTGAACATTTTTATTGCTTGTTTTTCCCTCAAGCACGAAGGAGCTGTATGAATGAAATGACTTTTTGTGATATCCTAGAGTTCGAGGACACGATACATGTCAATGATAATAGATGAACTAAGTTACCAAAGCTTTTCTTATCCCAGGATTCATGCACTCCTTTTTGAGATATTTTTTATTAACAGTGATTTTTACATTTTCTGTTATTTGTAGTTCTTTTAATTACTAGTACTGAATGTTTAGCTTCTTATTTGTCTCTCAGGAAAGCATATAAGGGATTTAATTTTAGCTGAGGACTGAGAACACACTTTGCCCACCACCTTTGGATATTATTTTCTGCATATGGAGCAAGAACATGATTTGCTCACTGTATTTGGATGGATAGGAGAGGTGCACTTACTGGTATGGTGGTAGCCCCTTTTGAAATAAAATTCTGTCTCATACTTCTCCTACACATTTTGTTAAAAACTGTAACTTGCAGAAACCTGGGAAAGGGCAGGTCAGATTATGTCTGCTGGCATATTCTTTTTCTCTTAATGAGTCCTGGTAATTGCAGTGAGGGGATTCGTTCCCCTTGAACAGTCCAAATGTCTGACTTTGGGAAGTAAGTAGTGTTAGATAAACTTAACCTGCCATTCCATGGCTCTGTGTGTGTGTGTGTGTGTGTGTGCACACGTGCGTGCACTTATACACACGTGCATGTTTGTGGATTGTGCTCCCTGCAGGGGCTAGAGAGTCAAACTCAAGTTTGGCGCCATGACAAAATGTTGATATGATCTAGTATGATCTCTGGAGACTGTTTATTTTCTTAGCTTCAAGCAGTTGTGGACACTATGTGATACATTGTCAGAGAGGATAATCCAAAGTAATGGAATTGTACCATGTGCAACACAGAACCATCTCAGTGTTTGCTACAGAGAAATGAATGTTTCAGTGGCCACCAAAGAAGTGCATGAAGGTTCTTTTGGTTTTGGTTAAAAACTAAACCTTGGTATCAAAATGTGCTATAACTTGTTAGTAAAACAACTTGTGTCTTAGTACTAATTTGTTTCCTAAGCCTGATAATGCCAAAAGTGCTTTTCTGAATTGTACTACTTTTCATAGCTAACAACTCATTGCAAATATTTATCAGTAAGTAGTCTGGGAAAAAAAGGTCATCTTTATTGCTATTCCGTATATGTGTACCAAATACTTTAAATTAGAGGTGTTATTAAAATTAATTTGAGTATCACATTTTTTAAATGTGCTAACACTGTTTCTAGTGCAGAGTGATCTATCAGGTTCTAAAGAAACCATGCAATTCGTAGAGGGATCATCTTCTTGCTAATGATACGAAACACTGAGTCACAGCTTTCAGTATTTTAGCTGAAAGATCTCTCTACACTATTGCTTCTTTCAGGAGTTGTTGATGCTGGCTTTCTCTGCCTGATGAGAATTTTATTTTTTTTCTTTAAATCAGAAGTTTTCTTTGCATATGAAAAAAATTATTCTGTGAGTAATGTTGGTTATATTTACCTGTGGGATACTGAACATAATATTTTCCTTTCGGAGTGTTACTCAGCTATCCTGAGAAGTTGAAACATGCTCTTAGAAAAACAGGGACTTAACAGACAGCGGGAAAAGAAATAGCAGGGTCCTTTAGTGGACAAAATATTTGATGGTTTGCCATGCTTAATTGCCTACTAGTCTTGTGTTGTGTGGTGAAATAACAACCATGCGGACTACGTACAAGAACAACTATTGTTCTGAAACAGCTGAAACGCTGAAAATAGACCAGTTGATCAATTTACCACTTGTAACTCTAGCATTAGGGTAGGTATTTTCAGGGACCTGCTTTTATAATGGCCTTTTTCTGTTCTAAAGTTTTGTACTATTATTATGTCTTGAGGTAAAGCATAGATTGTAAAAAGGTAAAATGCAGAATAGAGAGCTCTGTGTCCTCCAACAAAATCTTGAGAAACTGAAGCAACTTTTTATTTCCTGATTTCCACTCTGGTCGGATTTTCATGAGCTCTGGGGCCTGGTAGCATTGCTTCTGTCTGCTACTTATTACTGTAGAATATAGTAATTTTCCCTAAGTGTATGCAGAGTATGCATCTGCTTAGCTTTCTATGCTGGAAATATATATTTCTAACTCTGCATTGAATTTTATGGCTGCATTGGAAAGGGACAATATAGAATAGTTTCCTGAAATAATCTTTGAAGGTCCAAATCTTCCATGCTGGCCTGTCTGCAAGAATTTCCTTTTCTTTAAAATGTTTCCCTATCCACCTGTCTCCCCTTCTTCGCCTGAGAAGAAAAAGTGTTATTAAATAGAAGGAAGACCTTTTTTGTTTATTACTGCCAAAGCATCTCCGTGCGCTTCTTGAGCTTAGTCTTCAACACTGGCTGTGCTTTCTTTTTCTTGCGCCTTGAACAACGGGCGTCTGTATTATACCTAGGAGTTCAAAGTCCTTTAGATTCTGATTTTCAAGAACAATGAACTAATTCAGAGGTTGGTCCATTGCTCGCATGCTTCAAAACCTTAACCACCAGCATGAAAATTGACACTCCATAATGGCAGCCACCGGTAGATTTACTGCTCCCCTTGGGATGCACACAAGGTGATAGACCCGAAGTCTCAGTTACAGCAGGCTCTTTATTGCAGGTGCACTCAACTCCCAGCATCTGCTGTGCCACAACCATTAGCATAAGTCAGTCAGGTGCAGGAAGGGCAGGGAAACATGTAAAATTAGCAGACAGTCCCACTGAGAGATGTTCTCTGCTCTGCCAGTTAACAACACAACGTCTGCAGGGTAGGGGCTGTCAGAGAGGCTGTGCTGGAATTGTCAGAGAGGATAATGCAAAGTAACGGAATTGTACGATGTGCACCACAGAACCATCTCAGTGTCTGGTACAGAGAAATGAATGTTTTAGTGGCCACCAAAGAAGTGCATGAGGGTTCTTTTGGTTTTGGTTTTAATTTAAAAACTAAACCATGGTATCAAAGTGTACGATAACTTGTTAGTAAAACAACCTGTGTCTTAGTTGGTTGCATGCAGGATTTACAGCTATGAACTAATAGAAATCTTTGCACTGACAATTGATTACTGGGAGGGCTTTTTGTGAAAAAGCAAATACATACCTGCCTGTTCTGTTAGAACAACATTGACCTGATATCCTGTTGCAGGCCACAATCTTTCCATGCTCAACCCATTGCACATGCTATTTTCAGTACTGCATCTTGTGCCCATAAACAAGAGGGTAGTGCTGAGTCTACATGTGAAAATTAGATTTGAGGTTGATGTGCGTATATAAGATTTTTAACATCTGGAGTTCCCAGTTACACACAAGTACCAGTTGTTCGAAACCTTCACAGTTTGTCATATGCATTAGAAGTACCTTTTTTTGTTTGTTTGTTTGTTTGTTTTTTTAAATTTGGCCTGACAAGCTCAGGATGTTTTCATATTGCTTTTTGAGATCTCATTCACACCTTGGAAGACATCCTGAATGTTATGAGTAGTGCAGAGTCAATGAGGTGCTAATTTCTCATTTCTCAGCTTAAATGAACTTTGCCTTATTCCGGATGCCTTTGCTAGGATCAGCACGGATCCAGGTAATCTGTCCTGGCAGCCTGAGAGAGCCCACCAACACTTAGCCCATGAACTTCAGCAGTAGTTGAATATTGGGGCTAATAACCCCAAAATTTAATGCCTGCAAGCTGTTCTGTTTGATTGCCAATGGACTTATCCTTGTCTTGTCAAATGGAACATGATTTAGCCGATACCCTAATTTCATTGTTCTGACAAAATACTCTTATTTGTAGCTGCCTGAGGATATAAGGATGAACAAATATAGGAAATACTACTGTTAAGAGTGTGGGAATAGGACAGTTGCTACAAAATCCCTGCCTGATACTTACCTTTAGTTATATGTAAAATGAAGCATAACAATCCCTAATAAGGGTCAAAAACTTTTGAGGAAAATTTTACATCATGCTTTTGTTCAAAATTGCAAAATTGGTTTCAAATTTTTCAATGTAAAACTAAAAACTAATGAAACCAGAAGGAAAACATCTGTTTAAAAAGTAGCTCAGTTGCTCTGTGCAATTTTACAAGTTATTTCCAGCTGTTTAAATTTTTTCTATTTTGCAGTGTATTCAAATTGATTACTATAGTTTGAGTTTTTGTAATAAGATAATTTTTCTATTAAAAAAAGGCATTTCATGCTTTTTGACAGAAAAATAATTAAAACTCATTTTTACGTACTCTAGTAGAAGGAAAATCAAAGTTATGATAAGCTCTCATTTTAATTTTTGGAAGTTATTAGTTTTTCCTCTTGAGAAACTACAGTCAAATACTGCACTTTTATTTCAGCAAAAAGTACAGTAAAAACAGTGACATTTTTCTTGAGATATAATTGATTTAGAACTGCAGGATGTGACTGTTTGGAAGGAAAAATAAGAAAGTGTTGCTATTTCACTAGTTAGAAAGAGTAAAGAAAGACCATTTTGTATGAAAGTCTCAGAGGGAAATCCGAAGCTAATGAAAATTTCTCGGGTTGCAATAACTTTTTTTTTTCTTTCTTTCTTTTTTTTTTTTTTTTTAGACTGCAAACGTCTCAAACCATTTACAAGAGGTGTGGCAGGCAGGAATTGCTTGACTTATAAGCACGCCTCAAAAGAGGGAAAACAAAAAAATGCTCTTAGGCTAGCCTAGACAAGGTGAACTAAAATTCTTTCTTTTTCCCTTATGCCTAGGCAGTCTAGGAGAAGAATGTTAACCACTGGTCCCTAGCAGTGTATCCTGATTTCTGATCACTTACTTATATTAAAGAAAAATCGCCATTTCAGAGGGAGTGCAAGACTGCGTGAAAGTAGAGAATACCACAACCCATTTTAAAAAAAGGTAAGGAAATGTTTTTCTGCTGATCCTTTAACACTGTAAGCGATGTCTTCATTTAACATTTCATTAAGTTGAAGGCAGAAGTGAAAATTTAGATAGTAATTGAATACTGAAGTACTTATTTTAACCTGCATGTTATAAACAGAAACTTAGAAAAAAGAGCTTTTTCATATTAAAGGAAGAATGTAATGCATGTGTTACTGTACTTAAAACTATTTTTTGCGTAGCTTTTTTGTATATTTTGGAAAAAAAGAAAACAAGTATTGCCCATAACAGCAAATACTTTCTTTCATTTCAACCACTGAAGTTATTCTTAGCCATGCAAAGATTCATGTAGTTCTGGTCTACCAAGCAACTCTTATTTTGCCAAGACAGATATACAGTGTGTTTGTAGAATGCTGCCGCTGGGAATTAGAGCTAAGTAATAGTCCACCATTTAGGCTTTTATCTGAACAGATCTGCACTGTTTTCCTTTCTGCTAGGTTTTGGATTGATTGGTTATTTGTAAAATATTTACAACTCTACTTCCTTAGACGTTTCAGTTCTAAAAAGTATTGGAAGAAGCTGAAAACAGTTAAAACATACTGTTGGGGTTTTTTTCTCTCTTTCTTTTTTGGCCTGGGAAGAACATTGGAATTGTGAATTATAGGTTATAATTTCTTTCTAGAGCAGCCATTCTAGAATGTGGTCCCAGGGCAAATGTGTTCATCAATGACTTCATCTGCGAACACCCTACTCTACACTGCATTTCTATAAAACTGGGTTCAGTGTCTATCTAATGTAAAAATGCTGACTTTGCTTTTGCACAAAACATTATGGTTCTGTTATTCAAAGTTATTTATGTCGTTTGGAGAATCTGTCCTGTCTAACCAGTAACACCCTGTAAATTAACAAAGACTATTAGTTAACTAGAAATCCTGCCTTACTTGTGACTGTCTTGCCAAAATGTATGTTTGAGTGGTGTGTTATGTGGCAAGAGAATGAATGATAAGCAGGTATCATTGACAACTCTTCTGAAGTGATCAGCTGGAATACACTGGCTTGTTAAGAAAAAAAGATTCTGTTTTCTTGAGATGGTCATAGTCACAAGGACATTTTTCTACCATAAAAACCTACTACACCTCAGCTGAAGGTACACAGGTGTTTTTGAAATACCAATTTGTGAGATGTTGTCTGTTAATGTATTATGGGTAGGATGTGTTCTTATTTTTTCAAAGCAGGAAGATACGAAGTGTGCCACCATCAATGGAAAGTGCCCTGTGAATGCAGGATGCTTTCTACCTGCTCTCTGTAACCTCATATTTCCATGCCACATGTGTATAAGGGTTACAGATTCTGAGCTATCTTCTGTTTCCTTTTAATAGATTTCATTTTTGCATGCAAAAGGGCAGTTTTCAAATAGCACATTTTATAGTTTGCCAAGTAAAATACAATACCCATTGGCTTAAAAAACAAATATTCAAAGAGCAGTCTATGAGAGCGGTCAGTTGCAATATAATCTCCAGCTTGGCTAAAACAAATTACATAAATAAAGCATGCCAGACATACATTTCTGTATAGAATTTGCATATAATTTTTTTTCTGAGAGAATTAAAGCTAGGTTTTTTTCTGACTGTACCCAGTGTTCTTTTGTAACCCACCCCCATATCTTGTTGTTATAATATTCTGCTTTTTACTGCAGAAAATAGGACCAAAACTTTAACAGGAAATAATTTGTACTATGAGTAGAGATTTTCGCTTTATTCATAAGATTCTTTTTGTTGTAAATCATTGTAAATGTTGTGTTAGTCAATTTTTGAACAAGTTTGCTGAAGTCTAGTATTTTAATTTTTTTAATACATACATTTTTTTCTAGCTCA
>JANHGO010007318.1:0-20160 GCA_024606505.1 Aquila spilogaster | reverse complement strand
CCTGCTTTGGCAGGGGGGTTGGACTAGATGATCTCTGGAGGTCCCTTCCAACCCCTTCAATTCTGTGATTCTGTGAAAAGCAATACTTTGACTTACAACCTTGAAAAACCCTTGTGATAGCAGAACAATTTTTAATGTTCCCCTTGATTCTAATGCTTACTAAATCTAACTTTTTAAATTGTATTCTTGAATCTGTTGTGACTAGAAAATGATTCCATTCCTTCTTTCTTGCATGTTTTTCTCCAGCTCTAGTTAAGTAAAGACCTAAATTGTGTGCATGTAGATACATATGCATCTTTTTCATGAAGATCTTAAGTATATTCTAGAAACCACAAACTATCTTTTTGTCTCAGTTAATCTGATTTGGTATATACTTTGATTTAGTTTAACTTTTAATTCTGTTTACTTATTGGATTTGGAAAAATTAGATCTGAAACTTGGCCAAAGATTAGGCCAAGCTGTAGTGGGGCTTGAGATGAACGCTTTGTTTTGCTTTTTCTCTTCCCTCTGCTTGAGATGTACACCATAAATACTCTGTCCTCAATGTTATGGACCACTATTAAGGAAAACTACCTTGTTCAGGCATTCTGACACTGTTTTTAATTAGGAATTCTGTTGGGGAATGGCCATCAGTATTAATTTTCAGTCTTTATTTTTGGATTTGATTAAGCTGTCTTCTGGGAACTAAAGCATAATCTCAATTTGTTTAAAAATTATCCTAAGAGATTTGTTAGGTCCATCTTCTTAAGGTTCAGATATCAAATTATAGCTTAATCAGTTTTGATTTTCAAGGTCTGTGACATTTCAAAGCATTTTTTTTTTGTGAGTGCTATTTCTGTAAATGTAAAAAAAAAAAAAAACAAGAAAAAACATCACTGACACCAAAAGCTGCATGTGTCACAGTGAGAGTGAAGGAAAAAGAAAATGCAGATTCTGCCTTTTGTAGTATATTGTAAAGGCCAGCCATGCTATTTCTGCCCAGTGCTGTGATCCTTGCAAAGGCACTTCTCTTCAGCTTTTGCATGACTTGTCTGTGTTCATTTGAAGGATGGTATGTGGCTATGTAGATTTGTTGTCTCCCTTCTTTTGAGGATGCGTGGCTCCTAGAAAGAATGTTAGGGATTACCCCAACTCAGGAAAGACGTAAACAGTAGGAGAGAGCTACATGGTGAGTGAAACGAGGAAGGGAAAGAATAGTTCTGTTGATGGTCCTGCATGTCAGATGCAGCTCACATGTTCCTTCCTCAGATGCAAGAGATTGTTGCTCTTCATTAAGTTTGAGCTGGTCCTTTGCTTGCTCATTTCTGTCAGGCACATGACCTTGGAAAAATAACCACAGTTCATAAGAAGGTAAGATGCAGTGCATCTGGGGGCGTTGCTTGCGTTTTCTGCAAAAAGCATTTTTCTGCTTCGATGTTTAAAAAACAGATGGGAATATGGATAATGGAGCAGTGTGTCCACACAGAGCATGTATGGACATATGGAATTGTATTTTACTGCAGTCCAAGAAAACATTTTGGGGTAAAAGATGGAAAGGGGAGGAGAGGTGATGCTTTCAACAGTTACAAAATGAATGGTATTCCCTGCCCCAAAAGATGCCACAACTGATCATTTGTCTTTTGTGAGTTTTTGTTGTTTTATGTGTGCACAGTTTGTAATGTACAAAACACCTAGCTTGTCATTAGGACTCCTGTTGCCACAAAAATTTGGATTTATAATAATTTATTGCTCTGATTTTACTTCTCGCCTAGAATTAAGAGGATTCGGACATCTAGTCACTTTGAAAAAAACCTTAATCGAATAGGTTGTATTGTTAATGTTACCACATCTTCTTTGTTTCTTCTTAATGATGTGTGAAGTAATTAGTGGTACAGAGAAGACAACACAGAAAATTGATTGTTGGGGACAAGATAGTTGACAAAGTAGGCCAGTAATCTGTATGGCAGCTCCTCTCTTCCTTTATGTCCATTTCCACTTGCATAGTATGATTTTAGTTGAGGAGAGAGGCTATTTTTCTTTTTGTTTTTCTCTACAGCTGTTTTTGTCTACGGATACCCTCAGGCAGGATGAAAACCCATCTCAGTCTCCAAAATCTTTTAGATAAGGTCCACTAAGGTCAACAGCAAAGCAAACAAAGGCATCTGTTTTATGGCAGAGTGGGCTGTACAGTTCTCTTAAAAATAGTTATTTCTTGTCCTGAAAAAGAAGAGTTACAATAGCAAGAACCCAAGTAGGTTAGGAATCTGTAGGAGTTCCTAAAAGAATTTATGAAATAGATAAGAAGAAACTTTACTTCTCCAAGTGAAAGTGATAATCAAGTAGCAAATGCTCCATGCAGCTTTCATATTTTTGTCTAGTAATTAACTCCATTTTAAGTTGTAGTAGTTCTTTTACTTTGAGACTACAACAGTGCTTCTACTTTGGCAGAAGAATATGCACTGTATGTGATGTATTTTGTGGTGTTGAATAACAGCTGGATTATTGAGATATTCTCTGATAACACAGAGGAGAAAGAAACAGGAGTGGCAATTAATGAATTGATGACAGAGAAGTTGGAAGTTTTTTGACACTGCCATTGGTGAGAAGCGTAACCATTAAAGTGTAGATCTTTTAAGTGCATTCATGTAATCTCTGAAAGTACAAAGATTTTATCTTCATAACACTGAAAAAAATTGTAAGAAAACAAGTTTCAGTGCCCAAATAAGCAACCTAAACATGGAATAAACTCATATTGATTTTCTTGTATTAAACCTGCTTGTCTTTCTCCTTTACATACCTGTGTATGACAGTTAATCTCTTCCCACTTCCACTGTACTTCATCTCCTGATTTTGCTTTCTTAGTTCTTGTGCACAGGTTCTGGCCTTTCTGACTTTGGGCTGATGGTTGTTCTTTCCTGTTGTCATCACTAGTTACTGGGCTTTCTGAGTTTCTGACGGTTCTATGGTGCAGTCAACACACTGGAAGAAAGGGATCCATCTAGAGGGAGCTGGACAAGCTTTAGAGCTGGGCCCATGTGAACGTCATGACGTTCAGTCAGGCATGAAAATGAGTGGTATTTCTAGTGTGTTGTCAAAATTCAAGTATTATCTAAATTTCTCTTGAGTAAAAGTAAATGAAGCCGCATCTTATTTTCTGTTGTTCTTTTCTCCAGAACTGAGTGTCTAATATTGGACACTGAATGAATTCCCTCAGTCATGGATTTGAGTTCCTTTTTTTTTGAAAGCTGTACTTTTAAAATGCTGCATTTTCCATGTTCACTTTGAATAGGCTAAGTTGTTGTGAAGGTGTGCCCTTCTGCTTGCATCGGAGGAGAAACAGCTTTTAAAGCTTGTAGAACTCAAACTGTTCGTGACAATTTGACAGCAAATAATTTATTCAATTTTCTGTGCAGGATTTGAAGCAGTGTCAAACATAGGGTTTTTTTTGTTAGTTTTGTTTGCTTGTTTGTTTTACTATTTTGTACTGAAAGACCAGAAATTTCCAAGTGCTTTCCAAGCACAGCAGTTTTGATGAGTGCTCTATTTTCATAACTTTTAGGAATTTCACCCTTTCATCCTTCATAATTACCTTTATGGCCAAGAAAACATAATTTGTGGACAAAAGGGCTCTACAAAAATTAGTATGGCTTTTTCTAGATAAAAATACTTTCCAAAATATTTAATCCTTAAGAGAAAGGTCACGTATTTCGTCAAGGGAAAATACTGTTGATACCTTGAATGTTAAAAGCCCAAGCAGACAGCAGGGACCGTGTCTATCACAAGCTGTAGGCCTTTCCTGAATTATTACCGAGTTCTGTGTCAGAGTGGCTCCTGAATTGTTTGAATTATACCATGAGCAGTTTGTTTGTGGGGGAAAAAAGTTAAAGTTAAAAAATAAATAAATAATAAAAAAGAGAACCCACTACAAGCCCTAGTAAAATGTTCTCATTGTTCAGAGAAAATGTATTTTCTTTCTTCCTTTGCTTTCTCTAGCTACATGCTGGCAAACATACGTAATAGCACAATTCAGTGGCTGGGAGCTGGATGTACTCTCTTATTATATTTTTATTCCATATGAGTTAGTTACAGCCCATGATCAACTCATCACTTCATTTTCAAACTAGCTGAGCAGATTCAATTTTCCATGGGTCTGTTTCTGCAAATTATCTAGCGTCATGGCTCTTTTCTTTAGTGACATTCTCCTGGAATTTTGGCTACAAGGAACGGACATGATAATGGCCAAATACAGAATTTTCCTTTCCGTTGTCATTGCTTTCTTATGCAGTAGGGGATTGCAGTAGACCTTTTGACCTCAGCACAAGAAGATCTGGTTCAGCTGCTTGTCTGTCCTGACCTGCAAAATTCTTGCTACTGTTTCTGAGCACATATCTTCCATGGTAGAAGTGTGGCCTGTGTGATGTAGTCAAAATTTTAATCTTAAATGCATGAATTTGGCTACTGTAAAAACTTGAGCAGCTTTCTGATGTTCATGTGCCATGCTGACGATCATGTATTAGCAAATCACATTGTTCCTCTCATTTTCTCTCCTCACCATGATCCTCAGTCTTTCAGTACAGGTCATTTTAGAGTAATTCTCCAACTGAAATGGGTAAATTAAAGGCAAAGATTTAAAAAGCATCCATTAGGAAGGCAGGCTGAAAGTCCTGCTGAGTAGAATGCCTACACAAGTAATATCTCACAGTAGAAAGATATGCCACAACTTCTATATGGAACATCCCCAGTCTGTGAATGAGATCTCTCTTTGCTATGTACAGATAGGTAAAAATTTCAATGAAATCAGGCATATTAAGCTGATGTATAAGAAATCGTATTTGACCTTCTCTGAGATCCCACTGGTTAGAAGAGGAGATAACTTTGTTGGATGTTGTACTAACTGTCCTTCTCCCATTGCAGTTGTATCATTTTTGTTATCTTGTAATCTATTTAGTGAAACAAAAGCCCTCATTCTGATTTGATTTAAAGTAGTTACAGCCTTTAACAATTACACTCATTTAATTACTGCTAACAGAGAGAGAGATGTGAATTAAGTGTCTCAAAAAGTAAACCTGGTTGTACTTTTAAGCTATCTGAAAAGAGTTATCAGTGTCTCCTATCTGGTAGCGTATTTCAAAAAGTATATTTGGTTTCATGGTTGCTTCTTGCACTTAGTAGGGGAATATGTTAGCAGAAAGAACAGAAATAGGAGTTCATTTCTGTCCACTTCTGAGTTTGAGGAGTTGTTTCTTTCTAAATGAAGCATGTGAACTGAGATGTTTATTATGTTGGTAAACTCTTTCCCTGTGCTCTTCTGAGGATATGAGTGCTAAGTCTGATCAAGGAGCAGATGACAACCTTTCAACAGAGAGTCCAAGAAGAATATTTTGGTGTCTGCAAAAACACACAGGAAATCTTTCTATATCTTCTCCTGTATGAGAAAAGTAGCTAGCAAGAGGTGTGATGGGAATTTCATTATTTATTAGGCGTGGTCAAATTCTAAAACAACGTTTAGTTCATATTGTTGGAAAATAAATCACCAGGAGCTTAACCACCAAAATTCAAGGTAGATTAAAGATCTGTCTGGTTCTTCAGCTATTCTCAATTTTAGAAACAAAAATATTGTGATTTCATTTTAAGAAGTAATGCTCTTTCAAACTGTGTTGGCATGCTGGGTCATGCTGCCTGCCCTATTGCAGTCAGCGTGGAACATCTGGGAGGGTGTGAGCTTTCCTAATCATGGCTGCAGAGGTTAAACTGGGAACCTGGACACTGCTGAAAGTTAACTGTTCTACAGCAAGCTGGTAATAAGTTGAATCTGGAGTTTTGGTTTACTAGTGTAAATATTTCTTTATTTTTTTTCATGGCTGTTTGGGTCTCTCTTCACTTTGCATCCTAAATTGTCTCTACCGTCCCTCTTTTGTTCTCTAAAGTGAACGGACTGTGGTCTTTTCAGGAATGGCAAAAGCTTAAAAGCATGTGCCTGTGGTGGGATTTCTGTTTCAGGACATATATAAATTTGAGTTACTGTAGGATGACCTGTATTTAAAATGTTTTGTGTTCTGAGATAATTTGAATGAAATGAAAAGAAAATCATATTTCCCCAAAGCTTCACTGAGTTCTAAACCAAGAAAATTCTGTTGCTATTAATTCACTCAAAGGCCATGTATGCAGTTAGATGGGTTCTGAATAACTGTAAATCTATGTATTGACTCAAGTTGCAAGGGAGTGCTTTCTCATAGTATGGAGAAATTACTGATCTTTAGCTTCAAAACTGAATGTTTACAGAGACTCTTGCAAAAAATGTTTATCTGTATCAAGTTGAAAATACTGTATAATGGCGGTAGAGGAGGCAATAGGAAACAGACATAAAACTTAAATAGTAATTTTAATAGCTAAAGACTGTAGGTTCACAGTGTTTCTACAGAGGCTATTTCTGTCATAAGAAACAGCATGGACTTTTATAAGAGAAGAGAGAGCCATGCTGTGCCTTAAATTGAGACAATTCTGTTGCATTATTACAGTATTAAATGGAGGATGTTATGCCTGGATATGATTTCTATTTGCTCTCAGTACCAAGAAATTAATCTCAATTTCTGCTCCACTTGCCTACACTAAGGACAGCAGGAATACCAGGACATGCCCTGCTGTGGCTTGGGTTCTCACTATCTTTACACTTCTTTTATTTTCTAATGTTTGGTGTTTGTTTTTTCCCTCCAGTGTTTGAGCAGAGGTTGTTGTTAGTACTGTGGGTATCTGTCTTGGGCTCTACCGTGTGTTACATTTCCTTAAATGTCAGTTGGATAGTAAACCATACTGAGTGACATATCGCTCCTCCCGTGACTTGACTTTTGACTCCCTGGACCTTGCAAGAGCCATTGGAAATTTCTTTTAAATAGCTGTCAGTAAAAGCAGAAGTTCATCTCACCTACCTATTAAAGGATTAAGCAAATAAATGTGCCCTTTGCATGGTAAAGTAGGTCTCAGAATAACATTCTTTTATTTGTCTGCCTACACCCCAGTGCCTTCTGTCCCAGGTATGTGAATTGGTACGGAAGCTACTCAGAGCATGTGGTAACAGCTTGCGCTTGGGTCAAAGGAGAGGTGCATGCATGCCCACAGGGATTGCTACGTCTCATTTCTGTGCTGTTACATGTGTGTAAATAAGATGTATGATGACCAACCAGAGTTATAACAGTCTTGCAGCAAGTGTTGCAATGCCATGTAAGGCCTTGGTATTTGCGTGGCTGGTTTCAGGATTAGTTTTTCTCAACCATGAAATAATGAGTGCACCTAGATAAAGCATAGGCTTAGTGTAGTTAGCTGGTGTTCATTTAGCCAGATGTAAGTGTAACTTCTGCCCTGTGTGATTGTTTCTCCTACTGGTCAGTGCAGTACTCTGTCATGTGAGGGGTGAAGTGCTGTTTGTGAGAGACAAGCTGAGGCACTAATGAAAGCCAGGTTGTTGTTCAATTCAGGTGGAATTTGGCTATCAGAAACCCGGTATAAGTCTTTTCAGTATGCTGGAAGTGGAATGCTCCTGTCACTCATAGTAAATTGTATGGACAGTGGTTTGGGCAGTGGGTGATATAATTATTGGTCAGCTTCAGGCTTTCTCTTCCCTTTGATATCCCTTGTAGGAAGATGCATGAGGAACATGGTGGCTGCTACTGAAGAGTATAGTTAGCAGTTAGTTAGCACTTGTAAAAGGGGAGTGAACCTCTCCCCTGAGGGTAGGAGGGAGGGAGAAGTGTGAACTCATCCCCTGCTTGGCCTGCGAGGACTGCAGGTGTTGTCATCTGTGTTACCTGAAGTCTAGCCCAGTTTCTGTTGAAGCATCTGATTCATTTTTGGTTTTTCATTAATGTGGGTGTTGAACAAATTAAATGTGACCAACATCCCAAGAAGGATCTGAAATTTGTTTTCAGCTGAAGAGCTCTTTATACAAATGAACATCAATTTGCATAATTAAGCACACACTTTATTCCTGCTGAACACAATTGAATCCTGAGACTGAAATTGCCTCTTGCAATGCCTCTCTTAGATGGTGAAAACTAGGCTCAGCATGTGTGCTCTTTTCCAATCTTTCTGGTGAGGGGTTAGTTTTAGAGCAGTTTACTGTGATCTTCTTCAAAAGGTCTGTGTGCCATGTATTTCCTTACAGACTAACAAACAACTGGGTGTTCCTCCCCCTTCACATCCCAAGGATTTACAGTCTTTTAAAGTGTGTGAGATTTTATTTAGATAGAAGAACTCATCATAAAAAGTTGTAACTTGCTATTTTCACCAAGGGCGAGTTGTTGTTTTGGTTGAGTATGGTATTACACCACTGCATTTGTCATTGTCAATTTACGCTAGGTTTTAAATAGGATACTCTGCAATGAGTTTGTTCGCTGGTAGCCTGTAATGCTTTCAGGCTAGCTAACATTAACAAGAGGCAGCATTACTGTGGCTGGTGTTCTTTTGATCATGCACAACCCTAGTCAGGAAATGGGTGAGGAGGGTGAGTCATGATTACATTACCCTAATGTGACTGCCTACTAGAAGTTTTATTTTGCCGCCAATACTCTTTCCCTTGACATTACTTCTAAAAACAAAATGTGCATTTTGGAGCACTTTGAAATATTGACCTTTAAAATGGGGATTTATGTTCTTTTACAGTCTCAAGGCAAAATTCTGAGCTGGAGCCCCTGTGGAGAGCAGAGAGAACAAGAACAAGAAGCAAAATGCCTTTTCAAAAAGCTGCTAAAGAACAGGAGTTGCAGTACATTAGGTCTGCTTGGGTTCATGAGATACAGCATCTTTTTCTGACCCTTTAATTATTCTGTCATGCTGCCTGCACATGCAAGCTCAAGGTCCAATCTTCTCTATGTACAGATGCTGTCATCTCATATACCATTTGCTTAAGCTGTGTCATACATATACGCTTATCTTTGGAAATATGGCTGCAACAATGGGAAGAAGGTTGCAGAGTACTGGCTGAGCTAAAACCCTGAGTATCAAGAAGGTGGCTTTCTTGGGACCTGGGACAGCAGTATTCCAATCAGCTTAATTAAATGCATGGGGTTTACAGTTTGAAAGAAGTATCAGCTGCTAATCAGTCAAACTAGTTTTAGCACTGACTTGGCACAGTGCCACTCTGAATATTCTGCCAGTATATCTCTGTGCTTCCAAACATGGAAAAAACAAGTGCTGAGTATATTCATTTCTTTCAAATTAGACTGCTTAACTCTGCCTGGTTTTAAGAGCAGTATGTGAAATACAACTATTGGCACAGAAAGTGAATGTACTCCGATATTATTTGATGTATTCCAGGAAAAATGTCTGATCAATATAGTAGAAGCAACTTAAGTTGACAGAACTGAGGTCTTGTCAAAAAGAGATGTGAAGAGGAAGTAGGGAACACTGAACTGCTGTCCAACATAATGCAGTCCTATCAGCTGGGGCAAGTCACAGGTGTTGCTAACATGCTGCAGAGCAGAGACAGAATATGATATGTATTTCAGTTGTCACTTTCTCTTACCTCTGCTGAAACAGTACCTTCAAATAGTGGAGCTTTTTTGTTAGGAGTATAGCTTAAACTTGTAGTAAAGTAATTTCTACATTTTTTCCTTCTGTTTTATGTAAGGGTGGTAGAACAAAATCACTTACTTTACTTGTGTTAACAATCTACTTTGTATTGCATACAGATGACCAATGTTCAAAGTCTTATTAGCATCCCCATTCCTTAAGGAGGGCATGAGTTGGACCAAATAAGAAATTCACTGAAGGCTTTTGTAATTAATTCATTGAAGAATTTCCTTCCTTCAACCCCTTCCCCATGCTCTTTGATCTCATCTTGATGCCTTTTCTTCTCCCTGGAGCAGGCAGAACTGCAACAGAGCAGAGGATACATCTTTTCCAATGTAATGCAACAAGTTGGTCTTGTGCAAATTTATATTCCTCTGTAGTTCTATACCTTTACTTTATAATTAACCTTTGCATATAGAGAGTTTTCTGGCCCTCAAGTTTGGTTTAAACTAGTTTATCAACCATTTCAAGATGGTAAATACTTGAAGTGAAACACTTGAGGAATTGAATAATAACAGAACTGGTGACTATAATATGCCTATGTCACTTGTGTGTTTCAAGGAGATGATAAAGAATATTTGACTTAGGAAGAGTATTTGAGAATTGGAGGAGGGGTGGATAAAGGGCTGGAGTTGGTTTGAATGTGTTCATGCAAGATTATTTTATTTTTAGGTTCCCTTTTGTCAGGAGCTGCCAGTTAAGGAAGCATTAGAGATCTATTAAAAAAAAAAAACAATAGTAATGATAAACTGTTAAAAATATCTGGAAAAAACTTTGTTTTTAGGTTATGCCAGCTTTGGGAGCCCTAAGACAGACACTAAGGCATTTTTGCATCAGAAGTGATGTTAAAAAAAAAAAATCCATGGACATTTTATCTTGCAGAAGTGTTAGTTAAGAATTGCCCATCCCTTCTGCCAGAACCCTTTGCTCTCTGAACTGCTCAAATGACTTGCTGCAGCTGGAAGTAGCAGTCCCACTCCTAGCC
This sequence comes from Aquila spilogaster, assembly GCA_024606505.1. Lineage (NCBI taxonomy): Eukaryota > Metazoa > Chordata > Aves > Accipitriformes > Accipitridae > Aquila > Aquila spilogaster. The sequence goes on along the minus strand of JANHGO010007318.1, from coordinate 9,632 downwards.
AGGTGATCTTAAACCCCTTTCCTAGTTTGTTTTCATCCAGTTCAGTGGGGTGAGCTGGCTTATAAGGGGTCAAGTGTGTTGTGTGCACACGGATGGTGGGAGGAGAATGTCTTTGACAGCAAGTTATATTGGGCTTGAACTCTCTCTGAAAGTGTTACCAGCAGTCACACTGCAGCTGTCTGTAAGCCTTTAGTGTAAACTGAGTCAGCGGGGAGAGCTGCTGCTGTGCCCAGTTTGCAGTGTGGCTTGTAGGTCTGCCTGCATGCTGACAGTACAAGGAACTGCAGTGCGGAACTGGGAACAAACAGAGAGGAAACAAGGGCGGGAACTTCTTAAACCAGCTTTGAGAGCAGAGCTTGGCTGGAGAACTACACCCTCTGTGTTAAAGGAGAAAGCTACGTAGGTAAGCTGCTCAGAATTACGAAGGGGCAGTCCCGCCCCTTCTGATTCTTCTGTATGGCAATAACAGCACTCAGGTCTTGTGCATCAGGGAGCTTCTCTGTGTAGAGACTAACCCTTCCTTCTCCCTTCACTGGTGAGATTTCAGCCAGAGTGGTTATCCAGTCTTTTAGGTGGCGTATGGGCTTGGGTTCTAGAGGAGTGGTTTTTTTTGTCCCTTTTCACCATTTTTTTTTGTCATGCTGAGGGAACTCATGGACAAGATTTTTAAGCCTCTTCATCTCATGGCCTGTGAGTTTATGCTGTTTGCTCATCTGATGAGCTGGCTTTGTAGGAGGAAATGTGACCATGCTTCAGTGCACAACCTGGCTTATATATCATAACCTCACCTTCACAGACTGCATGAGTTAAGGTGCTAGACTTTGTACTGACATGTACCTATGCCTAAATTGGTGTGGTTGCCCAATTTTTGAAAGCTGATGATAAAATTGAACTATATGATATTAAATCCATGTGTATGAATGTACCAGCTAGCAAAGCTAAGAAGAATATAATAGAGACCTGCTTCAGTCCATGGAGCAGACCAGCAGAATCCACTGAGCTCATTACATGTCTGTCTCCAGAGAAGAAAAGACAAGAGGTTTTTATTGTTCTAGAAAAGATGCAAACTTTTCAAACCTAGAAGAAGGCTGTGGCCAAAGCCTGCTGGGTATTTTTTTACTGGGTATTTTAAAAAACATTCTAATGAGCGGTCAAAAGCACAACTGCAGAAAAGCACTGTATAAGGCATTTGACTCAGTATTGCCTCACAGCCAAATTTTTAAAACATTAGTTCTCTGTAGTGTCGACAAAGAACATATTAAACACACTGAGAATCTCAGGGTAAATGTCAGAAGGACACTGGCATCAGAGAGGAATGTGTTTCATTTGAAATCATCCAACAATCATATACAACACTGGAGTTTATGGTGTTTTCATGAGCAGTCTGCAAATAAAATTGTTGCAGTACAAATTTGCAGATCACGGAGATGGAGGAAGTGTATTGATGAAGAAAGCGATTGAGCGCATTAAAATAGAATGTTTTCTCTGAGTTATGGACTTGCATTTTATTCTGAAGAACATAAATACGGCTTACTTGCTGGAGAACAATAGCTTAGAAAGCCTTTTTTTTTTCTAAAGAATAGAATCTTAATGTACAGATGGCATAGTATGAGCACTACCATTGGCTGTGCTGGCCAAGTTTGTTGATTAGATGAGTATATGCTTATCTCCATCCTTAAAAAATGGACAGGGTAACTCACACTCGAACAACAAGTGACTCTGGTAACGAATTGCTAACTTTACTAATAGAATTCATTCTGCTTGGAGAACTGTTTTTTGTTATGCTAGCAAAAGAAATCTTAAAGGGTTTGTGATGCAGTATTACTATCAAAGAACTTGTAAATACTGGAAAATTCCTGTTGTAAGATGGTGAAGATAGACACAGAAATTTGATCTTGTTTACAAATGAAGAGGAATGATGGAAAGGAAGACGTGATTTTATTTCTTTGTGTATGCTGCTGGGGAGTGTATGCTGTATGAGAACGTTGTCACTAATTCTGATCTGCTCTGAAAAGGCTGTTGGAAAGTTGGAGAGGGTTCAAAGGAGAGAAAGCAATATTTGAAGGCCTAAAATTACTCCCCCACCATCACCGCATGAGGAATTCCCCCTGTTCACTTCGATCAAAAAAGACTACTGAGAAATGACTTGGTTAATATTCAAGTACCTTAACAGGGGTGAAGGTTGCTGGTTGATAAAAGGCCTTTGTAATCTCACAGACTGATATAGAACAAAATAATAACTGGAGACTGGGGCCAGTTGCTCAAATTAGAGAGCAGCCCCAAATTAGGTGACTTCAGTAGACCCTTCTAGCTGTTATGGTACAGCTGTTTGTTTTCACAGTTAATTTTATCCTCCAATTATTTATAATTAGGTTGGCTTCATTTCAGTATAATGCACACGTACTTTAATGGTTTATATTTGGAGGTGTTTCCTTGTTAATATGATTTACTCTAGCTTGATCATTGGACAAGATATTATGCAGGGCAAGGTTGTCAAGATTTAAGGCAATCAACAACTGAAAATAATTACAGAAACTTGGGTTCTTTTCATTCATAAACATGTTTGGGGCCGAGGGGTGCTGGACAAATGGAAGATACTTGGAGGAAAAGACACTATTCAGTCTGTCCCTGTCTGTGCTTACATTAAATGACAACTAACACCCCTTCAGGAGTGCTCATTGCTAGTGTATTATTTATCCATACAGTTTACATGGGAAAAAGTGTTTATAGCAAGGGAGATGAAAATGTATCCTCAGATGATTTTCTTACCTTGGGAAGGGAAAGTCAGAGGGAAATATGGCTGAAAGTCCTCTGCTTTTTATTTATTATTTTATTTCTCCTCAGCTTGTGTTATGTATAGCTGAAGTTTTCCAGACTTTTCTTGTTATTTGATAATGGATCTATATTATGGAGTATATTTGTGTTTCCTTACCCACTCCTTTTAGTTACCTCCAAGCAGAAAATTGTTTCAAAATTCAAACTACTTCAAGTAGTAGTAACTTGGAGTTTTTAACTTCAATTAATCTGGAAAGACATAGCAGGAAGAACTCTAGGGCTATCATCATCTCTGTTGCAACACAATGTTTTTATGAATGATTCAAACGTATGCTTATTATATCTGTAGGTGATGATAAACCCACATACTGAAGAGGCCCAGATTAAAATTTAAAATTATCCTAACAATTTAAAGTGTTTGCAATTAATAGAATGCAATGCAGTGAGTTCGAAGGCTTTGCTGCAGAGGCAGTAGTCATGAAGAAGATGTAGAATAACTGGCTAGACAACTGTTCTTCACTAAAGAAGATAGGTCTTTAGTAGACCACGAACTAAACATAAGCCAACTATGTTGTGATACTTTAAGAAAAATGCAAATACACTGTTAAGAGAGAAAATGAGATCTCAGTTTGAAGATTGTCTACTTTGGGGCATATTTAAAGAAAGATATTAATGAGAGGGAGGAGGACCAGATAAAGAGGTTGTTGGGAAGCTATCTAAATTCCAGAAAGCATGTCTGTTGAGAGATTGAGATGCTTGTGTTGTTTACTATGTATAAAAGAAGGATGAAAGGAGTTGCAGAATGTGTATTAAAAAACAAACACAAAAACTGTGTTTAGGGTACAAATTGACGCCTTTTCCCCGAGGACTAGCCTATGCAGAGTAAATTACTGTGGGCAGTCTGCACATGTAGACACTTTTAAGTGAAAAGAGAACAAACATCAGGGATTAGCAGGCCACCTAGACCTCTGAAGGAAAATGGAGACATGAACAAACTGCATTGTAGGGTCCTCCCTTGACTTGTGTTTCTGCATGTTTGGGAAGAACTGGGATTTTTCTGTTTATTGTTGTTACTTGTTTGTTGTTTTGTTTCTTAGTGGTTTTTGTGTGTGTGTTTTCCCTTCATTTTCTAAAAGGTGTATGTAAAAATGAGATAAAATAGGTATGATTTGATTTGGGAAACTAGGGTGAGTACAGCTGGAGATTAGTTGCACTGAAGTGTGATTAGCCTGATTGTTTTTATAGAGTAATTAAATCTGTAGTTTTAATCAGAAGGGTGCAAGTTCTTTGAAGAAGGGCGCAACAATAGGGTAAGAGCTTTTAATCCTATCAGGGTGGTAGATTTTAATACAGATGAATTCAAAGGTTGGGCATGTTAGAAACCAAGCAAACTTAGATGAACAATCTGTAGAGGAAGTGTTACCACCTGATTTAGTTAAGCTTACTCGGAAAGTGGTGGCTGTATAAGCAAAGGCTCTCTGGTGAGTTGATCTAGAAGTAGATGGGCTTGTGGCCTCATTTTCAGAGGCTGCTGGTTGATAGACGCCCACATCCACAGGAATGTGAGAGGTAAGCTCTACTGTGCATGATCTGCTGGTTTTCTTGTACCTGAAGACTTAGTTATTTGTACTGCAAGTTAGTTTTACACACATTCAGGAACTTTGACTGCATGAGTTCAAGCTTCTATTACAATAACATTGTTTATACTGATGTAGTTTCAGGTATATTGGAAGTATCAGCATGTACAAGGAGGGTCTCAACAGTTTGTGCTGATGGGAGTGATTGGTAGCTAAAATCCAGAATGAACCTCTAAAGCCTCATAGGCCTATGCTTGCAGATATTTCCTTAAATAAAGAAATTTCACCAGCTTATTGCATAGCCTATCTCTGTCTTTTGCTGTTCCTGTCTTTTCATTTGGTTATGTAAATAATGTACAGGTTGCCTTTTTTTTCCTAGTGGCTTGTTCTTCATAGTAATTCCCTGCTGTTTTTATGATGCTTGCAAGTGGGTTCAAAATGTAATTTTGAATTTTTTTAGCCAATGATATATAAGGCAGAATCCCTGCTAGGGATTGTCCTAAAGAAAGCCCGTAGGCTTCCCAGTAAACCTTGCTTCTTGTCCTGCTCAGTGGAAACAGGATTTTCTTTCTATCATTTATTTGCCTAGGATACTGCCTAAGAACCTAGGTCTCTTGGGATTTGTGCACAAATAAATTTTTGCACCTGGACCCTAATTTGTCTCTGGTTTGTAAGCTTGGATGTTGAGGTACTTGCTGATAGCCTGTGGAATAGACCGAGGCATCCACTGAAAACTTCAAACTGTGGGGAAGGTAGTTGCTGAGTGGACAAGGTTCACAAAGCAATTTGAGAAGTGCCTCTGTTACCAGGCAAAACACTTACATGAGAGTGTGAAGTGATAGGAATGAAAACGAGCTGGAGTTACAGCCAAACTAAAATTCTAATTTTCACTGGGCTGAAATTTCTGTCTTAGCTCATGCTTGGATCTTGTTAAAAGAAGGAGATCTAGAGATCTCCTAAACTGGAAGAAAAATCTTCTCAGATTATTCTCCTAAGGGAAGTCTTCTACTGTAGGCTGGCAGTCTAGGGCTGTAGATTTTTGGTTATGTATTTGGTTTTCTGATAACATTCTGCTTTTCAGTTTGGCTAAGTGGACACTCAGTTACTGAGATGAAATTTATCAAAAAAGGCTCTTCTAAAACAGCCAGCACAGCTTCACCAATGTCCAAGTAGAGGCCAGTGACAAACAGTGTCCCTTGGCGGTCTGTCCTGGGACCAGTGCTCTTTAACATCTTTATCAGTGACAGAGATGATGGGATTGAATGCACCCTCAGCAAGTTTGTTGATGACACCAAGCTGAGTGGTGTAGTTGATACAGCAGAAGGAAGGGATGCCATCGAGAGGGACCTTGATAAACTTCAAAAGTGTGCCCATGTTAGCCTAATGAGGTTCAACAAAGCAAAGTGCAAGGTTTTACATTTGGGTCAAGGTAATCCCAGATATGTATAGAGGCTGGGAGAAGAAATCCTTGAGAGAAGCCCTGCTGAGAAGGACTTAGGGGTCCTAGTCGATGAAAAACTTAACATGAGCCAGTAGTGTGTTCTTGCAGCCCAAAAGACCAACTGTATCCTGGATTGCATCAGAAGAGGGGTGGCCAGCAGGGTGAGGGAGGTGATTGTCTCCTTCTACTCTGCCCTCTTGAGGCCCTATCTGGAGTACTGTGTCCTGGTCAGGGGCCCACAGTACATGAGGAATGGGGAGCTTTTGGAGAGGGTCCAGTAGAGGGCCATGAAGATGATCAAAGGGCTGGAGCACCTCTCCTTTGAATGGGTGGTGAGGTGCTGGAATGGGTTGCCCAGAGAGGTTGTGGATGCTCCCTCCCTGGAGGTGCGCAAGGCCAGGTTGGATGGGGCCCTGGGCAACCTGATCTAGTACTTGATCTAGCAGTTGGCAATCCTGCCTGTGGCAGGGGGATTGGAACTTGAAGATCCTTGAGATCCCTTCCAAATGAAGCCATTCTATGATTCTATGGAAACAGCTAGATCAGAAAAGTGTCTGATTTTAAGACAAAGTGAACTTTACTTTGTAGCCTGATGTTGAGATTGTAGTGTGTTGTTTCTTTTAAGCAGTACCTCTTTAAGCATGGTAATTTCATGAAATTTTGCTGAGTGCAGGGAGTATGTGAGCTTCTTGTGGAAATTTTGTCAATTATTCTTTTGGTTCTGCAAGAATTGGGCTGGGAGCTTGGTCTTTTTGTACCTTTCTTCACTTACTAAAGTCAGATTTTTATTTTTTTCTTACCAAAGATTACTTTTTTAAAAATCCGTGTTATGTAGTGATACACATTTTTCCTTATTTAATTACAAAGTAAATATGAGTAAAAACAGTATTTTAAGATAAGTGACTATTTCCTGACTGATGATATATTTTAGCTGGTCAGAGAGGCTTAAAATCTGTTATTTGGACAGTAGGTGACAAAGAGGGTAAATATGCAGAAAGGAAGTTGCTCTGGTGTCTAGGTTATGCTGTATGTTGAAAGACAGACCCTCTGTTTAATAGGGAGCCCTTATCTTTTGTTTACAAATTGTAATCTCAGGATTTTCAATGGGATGGCTCATGAAATTTGCAGCAAAGGTAGCTTTTGTTTTTAGCAGAGCAGATGATGCTTGCAGTGGGTGTATAATTTTGAATGTTCTCTTCATATGCAAAACCTTTTTTGCACGGGCCATGTGGAAGGCAAGGCCTTCCCAAGTGCAGAGGTTGCTCTGTAGAGGGATTATAATTCCTGGCACTGAAGTCTCTTGCAGCATCCTCTGAGGTACTGTGGTTTTACACTGCCCCTTACTGGACTTTCTTATAGTGCAAGAACTAATGGCTATCTGGATGCCCAAAAGTCTGTTCTATTTCAGGTTTTTGTGCATTTAGAGGAAAAAAATGCAAACTATGAATTGAATAAAATATAGTACTCTTTTCTGTATCAAAATGCATTATTATTATTTTTACAGTTAATTCTAATATTTCTTGATATTTCATTATGTACTTCAGGTTTCTTTGAAATCTCCTTGCACAGTTTGGTGATAATAGCCTTTGATATAGACCCAAGCTGGTTGGATCTTCGAAAGAAACAGAACTGGTCTTTCATTTTGAAACTAGCAACCACTAAGCTTGACTTTCAACCACAAACAATCTCTGTAGAGTTGAGGATGTTGTGTTCCTAAATTGACTGCAAAGATAGAGTGATAATCAGGGTAAGGTGAGGCACAAAACAATGTGTTGATTTTTTTTTATTATTTTTTAAATCTGAAAGGTAGCTGAGTTGAGTAATCAGTTTTGTTCTATGATGCGTGGTACAAACAGAAATCTTATTTAGTACTTCATAGACTGTAAGATGCAAAAGGGAGTTAAGTAGATGGAGTTTTGGTATATTTCTCCTAGTATTCTGTAGATCCTAATGAATTAGCGTTTTTCTGTTTGGGGGAAGCTGTGCACGATTGCAAGCAATTGTATTTTCAAAATGGAGTTTAAAAGTATCAAATATTCTCTGCATTCGTAGAACATTAGGCTTATTTTGTATGACAGTGTTTTCTGTTTGTATCTATTGTACTTCTGTGCAGAGTGATTTTCAGCAATATCCGAAGTGCAGCAGATATTTTGTGGAAATCAAAAAACAAAATGCTAACCTGGCAAGATTCCTAGCTCCCCTTGTGATGCACAGTTAAGCGCCCCACTGAAGGAACTAATTACTCAGGTTAAAGGATTTGTGAAAATGCTTAAATACTTCTTGGCCATCTGGTTTTATTGCCAGTACAAAGCTTTAGAACTGATGATTCTTGCTGGGCTTAATTTGATGAAGCAATATATCTACTGGAGCATGCATAAAAGGAAGCAAAAGTATAGATGGCTTCTCTTCATGTGTTGCACGCAGACGTGTTTCTGTGGAAAAAACTGCAAGCTACTTTACAGAATTAGGATGGAAATGGACAGTGTAAGAGATTTGGGGCTGAGAAGTCTAATGAGGAGCAGCTTGTAATGCTCTGCTCCCTGGATTTAATTGGGAAGAGTACAAAGATGCCCAGGATAAAAAATGCTTTTATTCTGAGATTCTTACAGTATCCTTTCTTGATTCCTGAGCAAAGAGTCACACCATTAAAGCATTAGTAAAGAGTATTTTTTCCATAACCAATTGACCCAGTATCCTGTTAACCGTTCTGGACAGTTTTATCAGACTTCTCAGAGACAGCATTCTAGTAGGAAAACTTTATTTAAAAATGGTGTTTCATTTGGTTACACAGAGCAATTCTGAGTCACCATGGCCTTATGGCCTACATAGCTCATGATCTATGGTCTAAAACTAATTGCTGTGTAGAATTCCTGTAGTCTAAAGACTATGATCACAAGAATCAATCCCTTCTAAAACATATCTGGATATTTGTAACTGAGGACATGGACCAATACTTTCATCAGATGCCTATAACTGTCCTTTCAAATGAGCTCATTTAACAGAAAAGCTATTTTTGACAGTTTGTTTCAGTAGTAAATGGGGATATCAGAAGTTCTCAAATCCAAGGTGATCTACTCCCATTAAAAAAAAAAAAAATTGTTTGAGTGACTTTGTTAGTCTTCCTGGGTCTACCAAAAGCTTAATGTTGTTGAATGTTATAAATCAGTTTCTGCGTTTGCACTTGAAGACCAGCATTTTGAATACCAGAATGAGAAGAAAGATTCAGATAGTGATGTTTACCAAATGAACTGTGCTCAGCAACCGTGTCTAAGAAACTTTGACTTCAAAACAAGTTATAAAGTCAGAGAAAGGTTAGCTAGCCTTTGTTAGTCTTAAACCCTTTTATCCTGCCTAATGAAGGGAAGAAACATCATAATGTTAATCTGCAGACTGGAACTGTCAGTACCATTGCTAATTTTTTGTGTGTGTGTGAAAACAGGACTGAACGAACCATGAAAAATTAATGATAACCTGATTTTGTATCCCATGCAGGTTTTCTCAAGTTCTGGAAGCAGGACATTTGGTTGCTAACTGGCCTGAAACTTGTGTTCCATCTTGCAGAGTCCTCCAGTGGGAGACATCACGCACCCTGAAGTTCCCTGCATCAGAAGAAGGGGACTTGATGTGCAAGATTGGTACAAGATGATGATGTAACATAGGTCACGCTGAAGGTCTCCTGAGAAGAACTGGCTTTGTAAGAGGCTTCTCCTTTTTCTTCCTTTTTTTTTTATTTTTTATTTTTAACAACTCCCCCTCTGGAATCTACAAGCAAGATGCCAGCCAAGACACCCATCTACTTGAAAGCTGCTAACAATAAGAAAGGGAAGAAATTCAAACTA
>JANHGO010007317.1:0-20160 GCA_024606505.1 Aquila spilogaster | reverse complement strand
ATTAGCCCTCTGATTTGTCATTATTAGTGTCACTAATTCTAGTTTCATGAACATCACTGAAAATATATGGCACGCAAGAAACAACGACCATAATGTGAGCACATCCATCTGTCTTTCCAGAAGAAAAACAGGCTTGGCAGGGACTGCACTTCTGCAAGGATTTGAAACAACAACTTTTTATTCATTAAAATGTGGTTATGGTCTGAAAATGGACTGGGGGGAGAGGAGGAGGGAGGGAAAAAATGATCTCTCATTACAGACAGTGCTTAGCTATTCCAGTTTGTCTTCCATTGGCAATCGGCACTGACAGATACTACGGCTTGTTACTGCCCCCACTGAAGCCAATGGAAAAGTTCCCTGCTGAATTCAGTGGGAGAAAGACCAGACCCCAAATCTGGACTGCTGTCAACAGTGGGGAGCCAATGGCAGCCTAAACAGAGCAGATTTGGTTTCTTTTCTGCCCCACGTGTCCTCAGTACGTTGCCAGCTGGTCACTGGACCTGGGCTCTCCATGGCTCTGAGGAGAGCAGCCCATCAGTGCTCAGCTGGTGGAGCCCGAAGCAGTGCGAGCACTGAACAGCGTTCCCAGCTTTGCAGAAGGTGATTGACTTTGGTGAGCAGATCCCCGGCTTCAGGCCAGGGCCCAGCTCTCACCGGGACTCGGCCGCTGCGGGTGTCCGTGTGCACACCAGGGCAGGGTGCTGTGACAAAGATCCGGCCTCATCTCCAGCACATCCCCTCCCCTCCTCGCCTGCTGCCCCGTGTCTGTGCTGTGCCCACAGCCTTCCCTCTGCATGAAGCCCGGCACAGCGGGGCTCCCCTTGGAGCCTCGAGGGGATAATGCCAATGAATAACAGTACCCCGAGCGGAAGGAACGCCTCGGCTGAGTGAAGGGCTGAGCCATGATGAGGCGCTGAGCTGGAAGCACAGCCTGAGCCCTCCTCTGCTCCGCACATACTGACTGGGCCAGGGCTACGGGTACCTGGGCACTGGGGCCGGAGCTGCCTCTGATGGCTGCAAACAGGGCAGTGCTTCCCAGGGAGCTTTAGCTCTGCCCGGACCCAAGCAGCACGAAGGGACGTGGCAGAGCACAACGTGGGGGCAGAGGCATGGCCAGGAGGGCTCCAGGGGAACACGGCCTCGCCCTCATTGACCTCTCCTTAAAACCACTGGTGCAGGAAATCCCAGCACTGCCGTAATCAGTCTGTTCCTGCTCCTATATGCAGTCAGAAATGTTTTTTCCTAGTACCTATCCTCAGTCTTTTTTGCTGCAAATTACGGTGATTTCTTGTCCTTTTCCCAATGTAGAAGAATAGCAATTGGTCGCTGTCCTCCCGCCATAACAAACTTCTACTTCTTGGAAGACTTTTATCATATTTTTCCTCATTCTTTCCTTTTCTAGACTAAACAAACCCAATTCCTACAACCTTTCCTTACAGGTCCTGTTTTCCAAACCTCTTACCGTTCCTGTTTGCTCTTCTCTGGCCTGTTGCCAATCAGTCCATGTCCATCTCAGATTCTGGTGCCCGAAGCTGGGCATCCTGCTGGAGCCGTGCTGCTTCGGATGGAGGACAGTGCAGCGAAGATAATTAGCTCAGGTCAAGGAGCTGATGTTTAAACCCTCCATTATCCCAAGGCAGCCTTGCTGGAGAGTTTTAGGATTAAAACCGAGCTGAAGCGGGAGCTCTCTGAAACCCCCAACGTAAAATTACATACATTCCTAGTTATGTCCAACTCTTAGATTACACCAAGCCCCAATTAGCCCTGGGGCTGTTGCTTGGCTCAGATATTCACCTCTACATTCACCTCCAGCAGGGTTTCAGGAACAGCATGAGCACTTCCCCCTGCTCAGCTCTGTTCCTCAGCCCCACTGAGTCCCTGCTATCCCCACGGTCTGACAGCGGGATGGGGGGAGGGCATGGGCATCACGTCCATGTCCTATCTGTCACCTACTGACAGCTGTTTACGCTGCGCTCATCACTGCACTGGGGATGAGCACGGGGCAATGGTAACACATTAGAGAACCTCAGAAGCAGCGAGCTGAAAAAAGGAAGATCCTGTTGGGTTTTTAATGTGCCAGACTGTGCCTGGGAGGGAAGGGCTCCCTGCTGCTGCACAGCTCTCTGCGGGGGCCCACAGCGGTGCTACGCAGCCCCGAGAAATCAGTCTGCTCTGAGAAACGCAGAGCCCTCAGGACCTGAAGCCCCAGGGCCGGGGTGGCAGCACGCTTCCTTCCCCTGTGCTGTGTGCTGTCCTTCAGGTGTTTTCAACGTTTGAAAGCCTGTTCGTTCATTACAGAGTTTCTCCTGGCATTTGCACCCAATTCTTCTCTTTTCCCGTGCCGCTCCGTGCAGCAGAGAGAGGCTCTGTGCACTGTCCCACAGCTGAGAAATCTCCGGGTGTCCTTTCAGATGAAGAGAGTGATGGAAAATGGAATGGTTTTGTTACCTGTTGTAGCAGCGCCGGCACAGAGGTGGGAGCAGTGCAGTTCGGGCTGCGCAGACCAGAGAGCAGAGCACTGCAGCACCTGGCGTCCTCACTGCGGCTCTCTCTTAATTCTGTTTTTCCCCTCAATTGATTTGTAAGGAGCCATCGTTGCCTTTTATTGTTACGAACTGAGCTCTGCAGGGGGTTTCAAATGAAACCATTTCATTTTTCTAATCTTCCACTTCCTTCAAAAAAAAAAACCCACCCTTCCCCAAATGCTGTGCACTCAGTGCCACTGGTGATGGGAAATCAAGGACCACTTTGAAACAGATTAATTCCTCCAGACAGTCGTGCCGCTGACGAAGCCTGTTAATAATGCCACGGGATTTGAGAGAACGCAGAGAAATGTTCTGTCTACTCGTTCACCTGCAGAATAACCTAACACCGCATGTCAGCATTTGAAGTGGATTGCCGGTCATTAGGCTGCCCTACACTGGGAGCGTGGTGGTCACAGACTGTGAAACCCAGGGAAGTGTCTTTGCAGTGTCTGAGTTCGGCCAGAGCAGCTTCCACAGGAGGCTGGCACAGAAAGGGAACGGCAGTATGTGTGCGTGGATATATACGTACATACACACACGCATAAGGGCCCAGCAGTCGTGTCAGTCCTATGTTGCCTCCAGGAAAAGCACAACTTGGGTTTGGGGAAATTTAAAGGAATTAGTTTTAACTGAAGGTGATTAAATCTACTTCTGTGATCCCACAAGACCTGGGGGCTTCTCTGCCTTCCTCTGTGCTTTCCCTTGAGACTGATGTAGGAAAATGAACAAAGCAGGAGCACAGAGACCTGGTGGCTTCTGTTCCACGGGGCAGGAGAGGGCAGCCAGCCCTCTTCTATCCATCAGGAGCCCAAAGCACCGCCACGCCATGGGCACGTACCGCCCTGATGGCACACAGCACATCCTGCGAGGGCTCTGGAGGCACTGGAGTCGCTCTGGGCGCTGCTGCTGGTGGGTACAGCCCCAGAGCATTGCTCTGCCACGGGACAGAGCTGCGCACCCACCCGGAGCCCCGAGGAGTGGGAGGGGGTACGGCCAAGCACAGCCCCAATGGGGGCTGCATCGCACTCGGTCCTCACCGCACAGGTGGTGATGGGGCACAGAGGAGCAGAGTGCTGCGGGGGCAGCGGGGCTGGCACTGCCCAGTGGGGCAGGAGGGACCTCACTGCTGCTTATCCCCGGCACCCGCCTCTGTCAGCTGCGTGCTTAATGGCACCGCTCTCTGCGGAGATGAACTATATGGTTGGGAATAGAAGAAAAGCTGGAAAGAAAGATTTATAATTTTCCCTTTAAGCCTGTCATTCATGTCATTAATATAGATGTGATTTAGGAGGGCAACAACTTTTTCTTCTTTTTTTCTTCTCTCTTTTTTTGCTGAAAGCTTTGTGTATGTACCCACAGTCTGACAACCAAATGGGACTGCCTTTCTTTTTTCCCCTCCAATATGTGGATTGCGTCTAATTCTGTCACTCAAATGGAGCTGCGGTTTCGGGAGGGAGCGATTAAGGCTCCCTGGGAATAAAGGGCCGCCCGCTGCGCCTCGCTATTCAGCACTGCTGGGCATGGGGGAGCGATGCCGGGCTCCTGAATAACGTGGGTTTTCAGACATACAAAACACACCTTAGAAATACTGTACAAACAAAGCTCCGCATCGCACAGTGCCGGGCTTATTGGCCGATTCTTTCTGCATGCTTTGTGCTCCATTCCCACCCTGCGCTCCAGGGGCAGCAGCACAGCCCCGGCCACACTCACCCATTGCTTCCATAAGTCTGTGCTCAGCTCGCTAACATCGAATGGACTTCAGCTTGTGCTTCAAGGAAGGCCTTTTGTTGTGGAAGTCCTTCAGAGACACTTCCAATTGGAAGTGAACGCGTGGTTTGGGTGAAATATGTGGGGCCAGAAATGCAGCACAGCTGATACTGCGGTGTTTCCACACTATTTGTGTAAGGGAGGAAAAAAGAGAGTATAAAAAATGTGCAACGTTTTTGAAGATGTTTCTAAACAAAGTATTTCCATTTGGTGCAAACTGTCATTCTGAGATTTCCTCCAGCATTATCTCCAAGTGTTTAAAAACCACTCCGGGTGTTAGAAAAGCCTTTTATTTATAGCAGAACAGCGTCTTTTCTTTGACTTCAGATAATTCTCATTCCTTTTTGACTCCTCACCAACTTCTGACACTCACTGCGAGTTCCTTCCAAACAGAAATACGGAGCCATTTTTAGAACTGTATTTATTAGCATTTATTTTTATTAACATTCACTCTCATCCATTAGACATGACTGTTTCTGTGGCCGATCTGTTCCCTGTACAAAAGCACCTGTGGAGGTGCTGCAGTGCAGGGGCTGTGCATCCCCTGCCCTCCATGCCCCTGCCCAGCAGCTGCTGGCAGCGCAGCCTGAAGCGTCCGTGTGCACGTAATGTGAAGTGTGAGCACAGAGTGACTTGCTCCTTTTTTGCCCACTTCAGTTAGAAGCCCTCTCAGTGTCCTGGGATGCACCGCTGTCACTGGGGGCAGCAGGAGGCACCTGACCCGGAGGCACAGCTGTAGGGGGCTCCGGGCAGAGCAGAGCGGTGCTGCTGATCTGTTCTGCAGAGATTGGGATTTCTCTGGGGTTAGGGAGCCCCGCAGCCCCCAAACCCACCCAGCACTGCTGCCATCAGCCCCCCCTTCTCCATGCAGTTAGCATAAAAAATACAGATGACTGGAAGCTGTACTGCTCCATACCGTGTGCAGCAAATGGAGGTCCTCGGAGACCGAGTGTTTGTTGAAAGGCAAGCTATTGCTTCACTCTGCTTTATGGTGTGGCAAATGTAGTGCGGAGATACCGCTCGGGGCCCACACTCAGCTGAATCTAAATCCAGGAGCACCTGCCCAGGTCGGGTTTTGTCTCATCACTTTTAATGGCTGCAAACATCCCGCACATGTGAGTGCCTGTAACAGCGTGCGCGCTCTGTTTGCCGAGCTACAATGGAGCGAACGCTTTGGTACAACACAGTGAATGTTTCATGAAAAGGGTATCAGATGGACTGCCTAAAACCCTCAGAGACTGTCTGCTCTGCACTCAAACGCGGGACATTATTTCATGATTCCCTGTGATCCCTTCGGCATTGTAATTCTAAACTGTGCAAAGAGAAGTGGATGAAGGAGGATTACAAATTGTAGCCCATATAAAGAACCTGCAATTATTCGTTAAACTGTTGTGTTTAGTCTCATGCTCTGCTCTCTTTGGACTGGGCTACGCAGGGTTTCCCAGTCTAACTGGGGAATTACTGGCTGTATTACTGGTTCATAAGCGCAGTGCCTCCCCCTTCCTGCTTTCTCCCAGGCCCGGAGATAAGGTTGCTGCTGTACCTGTATCCACCTTTTCATATGTGTATTCTTTCTCATCTTGTTTCACTGTGATTTAAAATAGCAGCACTTTGCCAGTCTCCTCTCTCCCACCGCAGACAGGTAGGGTTATTTTGGAAGGTGCGAGGGCTGTTTGTTTTAATTTGTCTTTAAGTCACCAAAACAGTGTTAAATATAATTTTTGTGAACCGCTCCAAACCCACTGCATTTGCCTGGGTGTATTGTTTTGCAGACTCTCTCCCACCTCTAATCAGCGAGGATTCGGCACAGTTGGCAGTCTCTGCTCCGCGAGCAGACTGTCTGAATCACAGCTCAGCCCCAGAAAGGATGGTCTTTCTAGGTCAGGGCTAAATATACTGAGTATGGGGGTGAGGATGGAAAAGTTCCCATGCCAGCTGCCACCCTGCGCTGAGGAGACCAAACTCCCCAGCTTACGGCACAGCGGCATGCGCCATTCACCGGCATCTGCAAGCGGGAGAGGGAATCCCGCAGTGACCGCACCGTGCTGAGGCACAGCTCTGTGCGGGGCTGGGGCAGGGGATGTTGCGTTGTGTTTGGAGGAGGACGTCCCAGCTCCTCCGTGGAGCACCAAGGCCAGAGCGCAGGGAGGGCCGTCTGCGTGGTTCCTTCCGAAGCACTCAAAGAGAGCGCTCAGGGTCTCCCTCCCAGCGGGTCCAGCCCTCCTCCAGCCAGGGCCGAGATGTGGCCGTCTGGCTGGAGAAACTCCAGCACAAATCCCTGTGCTGTTTGAAGGCAGTAGTGAAGCCAGCTGCCTTTTCCAGGAGTGGGACTGCATTTCCATCGCAGTGTGGGCCCTCTTCTATTAATCCCGTGATGCCGTCTTTCATTTTCACTGGAACGCATTAGATTCCTGCAGGAGTTTTCTTTCCTTTCAGAAGATGAAGCTTGAAGATTGTCACAGTTGCTAGAGGCAACTATTCTGCAAAATCTTTTTATAAAATGTATTTACCTAATTAAGAATCTTTTAGCAGCACCGTGCCCGTAGGATCACAAATGTCATTTACACTGTGCGGGGCTGGGGCAGGAGTTTGCTTCTTCTGTAGAAGCACAGATAAACAGGAGCTGCGGGGCCATCGCGGCGCTGCTCCGCTCAGCTCCTCCTAACGCACCTTCTCCAACAAAAAAGTGGGATCTGAGGTCTCTTCAGTTTATTATTGGAAGAAAAGTAATGGGAAGGGAGGAGGAGGAAGCTTATAATGGAGTCAATTCGATGTAGTTGGCAACAAGAGTAGAACAGCCTTACATCAGTGACATTTTCCAGTGAAACAAACCTGT
This sequence comes from Aquila spilogaster, assembly GCA_024606505.1. NCBI lineage: Eukaryota > Metazoa > Chordata > Aves > Accipitriformes > Accipitridae > Aquila > Aquila spilogaster. Next base: position 13,032 of record JANHGO010007317.1, on the reverse strand, counting down.
TGTACAGAGAACAATTTTTAATTAACTCTGTAACTCATGTGTCGAGGAACGTGAGCAAACTTCTTCATGACTTTACTTTTGGCTGCAAAGTATATCCCGGTTCTTATTCTCCAAGAACAGAATCGGGAGGTGAGTGGTGGGGGTGAGGGCTCCTAAATATGTGTGTGAAGCTCTGTACAGAGCACCTCTGCAGGCACTCTACTGATTTTGATTTTACACCCCTCTTTCACGTGACGTACAGCACAGAGCATTAAACACTATGGGGACGCTGTGGGGACAGGGGACCAGGAGTCTGCCTGCCTCGGGGTGCTGCTCCCGCTGACATGGGCACTCAGCACTTCTCTGCATGTTTGCTGGTGGGCAGCAGTTCTGCCTGGCACAATCTGGGTGACAGAGCCCTGACAGGGTACCAGGGGAGGGGATTACTGTCACGTGCTGTGTTGACGTGAGCAATTTTTCATGTCTGAAAGTTCAGGGGTGAAATCCTGAAGAAAGGTCCCTATCCTGTGCCATGGGGGGCAGTGCTACAGCCTGCGGTCACACTGAAGCACCGCACTGTATTCCTCCAGAAGCCGAAGCTAATCACAACACCTAATGACTAAATGCAACATTTGCTCCGTGTTTTTTAACCTATCCTAGCAAAATAACTTCTGCTCCAGTTAACTTATCCAATCAACACCACAATCTGATCACTGCTAGCTGCTGCCATGTCTGGGTTGGCTGCATTTCTCCACGTTGCTGAGGGTGTGCACAGAGCTCTGGGAGCAAGGACAAGGCAGAAGCTTGCACTGACTGCAACCTGAATTAGTCTGCAGACCAAGAAAAGGTGAAGCGATGGTTTAAAAAAGCACCTGAGCGCCCTTGTTGGGCTTTGCACATCTTCTGACGTTCTCAGAACATGGTTCCAAGTACAAATTGTGCTTACAGATACAAAAGGAGTTTGATGTTCCCTGGTCAAACTTAAAACATGAGTATTTTGGGGAGAGTTGATAAGGAGTTAAAAAAGAACTATCTATGAACCAGTTGGCTTCTCCTGGTCCCAAGGCTCACTGGGGCTCAGCTACTTGTCGCAGTGGGGTTTCCTCTTGGACTGTACCCCCCTCTGCTTCTCCCACTACATTAGAGCTGCACTGCAGACACAGCAGTGACATGTGAATGGCACAGATCATGGGGGAGCTGAATTTGTATGCTTCAGCACAAATTAGATTGCATTTCTAAAATCCTGGTAAGCATAAAGATGGATTTGGAGGGGTTGTAACACAGCAAGCCAGAATAATAATCTCATCTAGAATTTACCTAATGGACAAAAGGAGAGTTCTCATATAATGGGTGCCTCAAATGAACCAAGGAGCATCTGAGCAAGAAGAATATGATCCCATCCTGGGATGCTGGAGTCTGAAGCGGGGCACAAAGAGCCTTTGCAAACTGTAGCTGTGTTGGAAGAGGTGCTGGCAAGTGGGGAGCGGTCTCTCTCTCTCAAATACAAGAGTCAAGGAAGTACTTTATGTATGGATGAATAATTGCTTTTATGAGGCCAAGTCCTTCATTGAAGCTAATGGAAAATTTGTCATTGAGTTCAATGGGATCGGCACAGGACCTGTAACGAGAAAATAATAATGGGCTTGTCTGCAATACGAAGCCAAAAAAAAAAAAGGAGCCAGCATTCACAGCAGCCAAGAGCCTTTTGCATGGATCTAGGAACACTGTACTTGGTGAATCATTTCTCTGTTAGATAGAGCATTTGTTCTGTTCCTGATTTATCTCCAAGCAAATTTAGACTACTCAAAATCGATTTGCTCATTATAATTTTTTCAGTGCCTATGGGCGAACGCTTGGCTTCTGCCATTTCCTATTGCTATGCCTGCGGAGCCATTGGTCGCCGCACTCACGTGGGCTGCCTTCCAGAGAGAGGCTGCTGGAGCCCCAGTGCTCTGTGCGTGGCACAGGTGGGCTGCCACAGCACATGTGGCACTGCCTCCTCCACAGCTATCCCAGCGAGTCCCACTTCCACCATCCTCTCAAAGCACCTGTTCTTAAATGAGCTGCGTGGACGTGTTAACATGTGGACAAGAGAAGCACGTAAGGCAGCAGCCAGGAATACCCTACCAGGGTTATCTGTGGGAAAGCCATTGAATCGGGAACTTGCAGATCACCATTCCTGGAAATGTTTTTGCTGGTACAAGTTTTTCCACAATAACTGGATTGGGTTTGATTAGTATTTAGCAGGAGGACACCTAACAAATGCTACTGGAAATGGTGGTGGGGATCCTGCTGGGTGCTGGGGCCATAGCGGCCAAGTGTCGGTACATTATGGGTGCTGCCACTGCTCCTCCGGCTAACTGCTGGTGGGGTTTCAGCATTACCCTGGGGGGATTTTATGGACCTCTCTCCTTTCCCACCTAGCTCCTGCATACCAGGATCCTGCCCAAATTCCATGTCGGTATTCCTATTTGTCCTCCATTTGCCATTTTATTTACATCTGGCTATTTTGCTGTCCCATCCATCACAGCTCTCTGCTTCACCCTGTGCTCTCCAGCACACACAGTTCATTACCCTCAGAGGCACCGAATGGTGCTTTATCACTTTCAGTTCCTATGAAATTCCAGGGACTTTCCGCCCTGCCTGTACCAGAAGGCCTCTGGCGGGAGGTGCTCCCGTTGCAGGATCAGACCCATGGGCACGGAACCAGCTCCATGCAGCGGCTCGGCCGAGCTCTGTGCCTGACACACACAGGGAACGCACAGCTTTGCCTCGTGTCAGGTTCGCAGCCCCCAGCGCTGGGCTTCAGGGTGAGCCATCGCGCCTTCCTCCGGATCCTTTGTTCTTGCAGTACCAAAGGCAATTTTTGGAAACGCTGACAATTTGCATGATATGAAAATGCACGTTCCATTGGGCTTTCCAGTTAATTCCTTCCTCTTCTTCTTCTTTTTTTTTAACAAATAGGTCTCAGTTTTACCATTGTTCCTTTTTTTTTTTCTTTTATTTAAGCAAAATTTTCAGCCATTCAGTGCCTCTGTTGAGATTTTTTTCTTTCATTACTTTATGGCAGATGAAAGTTAAGAGGCCCAATTACTAACATTTTATGATAGCGCAGAATATTATTAAAGCACTTAAGAGGTTATTAACACCTTTTATGTACCTTATTATTTAAAAGCCTGCCATATTTAATCATTTTAGCGCCATTACATTGGCATTAACAACAACCCTACGACTTACACTCAGAAATGTCACCGTTTGACAACACGAACGCAATAAAGCATCCCATGGAAGCCTGGAGGCTCCAGGTGAGCACAGGCGGGCGTTCATTTTGGCTCACAGAGCTGCGGGGTGCCCCCAGTGCCAGGTGTGGGGCTCAGCCCCACTGCAGGACGCCCTTCCTTCCCCATCCTGCCCCATCTCGGTGTCTATCAGAGCAGTTACACCTGTGCTACTCCCTCTTGTAAAGCTGTAGCATCACACATCCTGTCACCCTCCCCATGGGTCCCTTCCCTTACATTTTTTCACTCCTGAGGGCTGAGGCTGAAACGAAGCCTGGTGGCAATGACACAGCGTCAGCTGCTACCCCTTGGTTATCAGGGACAAACAAAACAGCGGCAGCACAGTAGCTAAGAGGAACATCATGTTAACCAAGTTAGAAATATTATTTGTGCAGCCTCCTGATTGTTTCTAACAAGCTGCTGAAACCCATGGGACTGGGTGGGTCAGAGCATCCCAGCCCCTTCTGTTCAGCTCAGAACTCCAGGAGCGAGGTTCTGTTTGTATGGGACTTTCTTCTTTTCCAGCAAAATACGGGATGAATTGTGTTTTCTCTTTAAGGCTTACAAACAAATCCCTTTCCTATAATCATTATTTTCATAGATGAGCGTTACTAATGCATTTTGGCATCCTAAAGCGCATCCTTGGATTTAGTCTGGCGACTATTACACAGCTGAACACAGAATTAGGCAAATCTATTCTATGACTTCAGTAGCATTCCCTTTCTTTGTGATTGTCTAACAGAAAATGGAAGCAGTCCAACGTGGCTCCGGTTTGGAGCCATAAAGGCCTCCTGAGTTGTGTTACAGATGCTGGCACTCAGACAAGGGACTGGGTCAAACACCCCACCAGGTCTGTGTATGAAACAGACCGGTCCCATCTGCTGGAAGGATGCCATCACAGCTATCAGTAGATTGGTTCAGCCATTTGGGGAGAGCCAGTGTCAGTATCTGTGTGGAGCAGGGTCGGGGCATTCTGCTGTTAATGAGGCTGACTGTCCCTGGCAAAATCCCCCCCGTGTCTGTGAACCGCAGGCTCATCCCTACTTCCATTGCCCTTGGAGGGACGCATTAATATTCCAGCCCAGCCACACCTGGGCTTGCTTTGCAGTTTGTGTTACATCTGTATCCGCAGCAGTTAGTGCTGTAGGTCTCTGGGTCTGCTAAGCAAACCACCGCGGCCCATCAGCAGCGGGATCCCCTGCAGCCCCATCAGCTCACTGCTCGTGGCAAAGTGTGCAAGGCAGTGTGCTGGGGGAGGGAGGCCGGAAGCGAAGTGTTGGTGTGAATCTATACATATTGTGCTCTAGAATGCTATTCTTAAAATGGCAAAGCACACATCTTGCCTTTGTGCGCACCTTCTATCTCTATTCTATCAATACAGTTGCTGCTGCAGCACCCCAGAATAGCTCCCACGTGGGTTTTCCTATTAAGACTTCATTGCCAAAGAGGTGTGACTTGTTTTTACTTTATGGACAGGTACCTAATGTATATCATTTTGCTGTAAAATCCAGCGAAGATGAGACTCGAGGCGCAGTGTTGCTAGGTGAAACTAGCCGTGGGCCATTTTGTGCTGGGAAGGGAAGCGGCTTAGTGCTCGTGGTCATTGCAGTCCTGCTATTGCTCACTGCCTTCAGAGTTGACTTCCAGCCCCGTCACTTGTTCTGCTTGTGCGGATGCACTGCACTGGGGCATCCATCCCAGTCCGAGCAGCCAACCCAGCAGAGTTCTGAGTGCTGTGGGACTGTCACCTCAGCAAGCGGAGCTGGGCAGTCTGGCTGCGTCCTCCAAACCCAGCATCATTTATCACCCAGCGTATGATGGATGAGGTGATAGGAATTGGTGGCTTTGGTCCATTACTGTTGGAACCAACTGGTCTCCTTATTGGCAGTCTCAGAAGAAAATCTGGGAAAGATTCTCCGTGCCCAGCAGTACCTTTCCATCCGCACAGGAGCTGCTGTCCTTCAGAAGAGGCCCCTCAGGATGCTGCTGCCTTCTGCACGGCCCAGGGCTGCATCCCGTGCCTCGTTGCACAGGACCCTAGGCAGGTGATGCAGCTCTCACAGCCACTTTCCAGCTGGAGAACTGCATGTCTGGTTTCCAAGGCAGAGGTATTTGCACTGGATTGGATGTTTCTTCCCCAGCTCCTGCAGAGCTCAGTAGAGCTGCTGCAGCCAGCACGGGGCATGGGGAGCTCTCCCAGCCCGGCCGCTGCCTGCCCCTGTGCCGTGTTCCAGCCCTGGCTTTTAAGGTCCGTTCCAACCCATTTACCTTCTGAGCTTTTTTGTGAAAAACATGAGCTCAGCTCCTGTCGCTCCTTAAGTAAACGGGGAAGGCTGCAATAAATTTACAGTCAGAAAAGGAAGAGCTGTTTTGCATATAGGCTCTAAACAAGGTGAGAGTTTATTTTCAGAGGATCAGTCTCAATGGTTGCTGCTGCTGAGACATTTTGTGCCAGTTATTAATTGTTACTTTTTTCATTATATAGCGCGATTCTGAACAGACACTCAGACAAGCGAGATTGGCTCATCACCCTCCTTTAATTCCGCACTGTGTCACTTTGGAAGGGAAATGGCTTGGTAAAAGCCAGAGAGTTCAGATAGGATGCTGGCAGATCGTTATGAAATATTCACAAGACATTTAGTTTAACTTGGTGCTAATTGAACACTGACAGCACAAGTTACTCCTGCCTGCAGCAATAGTCTATCACGTTTAGGGAAGTGGCAGTCCTTCCCCGGTGATGCTCCCGGGATGGGAGCGCTGGGGCAGGCGTCAGCAGAGAGAGCTGAGCTCAGAGCGGGGAATCCTCCGCAGCCATTCCTGGGGGATCCGTGGTATGGTGAGGAGACCTCACCTGCAAAGAGAAAATAGCCGGTATTGGATAAGGGACCAGCTGGAGTTTATTCAGGTATTTGGGGGATATCTCCTGTAGTGATGGCATTTGAAAGAGAGACTGTCTTTATCCTGAAGCCATGTCCCAAGCCCCCCTTGCCCTGAGATAAGAGGGTTTCCAGGGTATGACACCTGCACAGACATAACAGTGCTTCTCTTTGGGGATGCGGCCCTATTTTCTTCTGTCATTTCTCTTGCTATAGCTCAGCATGCTTTCTGCTGTTATTTGTGAATTTGTTTCTTATTGGCCAGTTCGTGGACACCTAATAGCAGGAATTTCCCGACCATTTCCATTCTCTGTTACTTGAGAGCAAATGGGAGCTGAAGCAGGCGGGCAACGTGACCGCTTCAGCCATCAGCCATCAGCAGTGAAGCACAGCTCAGTACTGCCACATCCCTGAGCATCGCTCCTGGTGCCACCCCGGGGAGGTGTCCCCGTGTGCACAGAACACCCTGCTCCCAGCAGCCCTGCCCTGAGGACTGGGGGCACGCAGCATCCCAGCCCCGCAGCACGCAGCTCGGCTTGCTTCCATGAGCACCGCTCTTCAGGAGGGAAAACAAATGAGGCTCTCCGCGTTGTTTTCCTTGATTCATTTCACTGTGGATTAGAGTGAGGCAAATAAATGGTGGGAGGACTTCACTGATAAAATATTATTTATTTTTTTTTCCAAAGCAGGGAATACCAGAAGATAACACAACAGCAAATTACTGCATGTTTTAAACCCTTGTAGCTAAACAGTGCACTCTGGGGCTGCGCCAGGTACCTCGCGGTGCCAATGAAAATGGGATACAGATGTTCACTTGTTTGGATGGAGGCAGTAATTCATGCTTGCTACAAACTCTACAATGCCTGGTGCTCAGGAAAGAATAGCCAGGTCTGTTTGTCAGCACTATGAAATCATATTCTCTGTACCTCTGTTAAAGAAAATAGGAGTGGTAAAACTGTGAGCTGAGAAGGGCGGCCTGTCGTTGTCTGAGATGTCACCGCTGATGCTGTCACAAAGCCCACATTGCTGTGTGCTGCTCCCAGTGCCATCGCTCTGATGGGATGGGGCCGCTGTGTGGGACAGGTGTTGAACTGGAGGTGCGTATGGGCACGCAGGGTGCAGCAGCGCGGGGTGCTGTCTCAGACCCTCTTTAGGAACAACCAAAGCCCTTTAGGTTTGAACAGTGGGTATTTGGCTATTCTTGCAGCATGAACGTTGGTGCTTTTAAAACATTGCTTCTGATTTCAGATTTGCTTGTGATTAAAATATCAAAGCCTGGAGCAGCAGAGTGTTCAGGAATGCGATCTGTGCCTTGTAATGGATGTCGTGAAAATGGAAGCTGTATGCCCTCAAAATACATAGGAATGGGGCAGGGAGAAAGAAGGGCTGAGCTCAGCCCGTTCAGCCTGGCAGCAGGGCTGGCACGCACCTCCTGCTCCTTCGCATGCAGCAGGTAACTGCCAAACTGGCGTCTGCCCGCAGCGTTGGTGAGCACACCTGAGTACCTGCACCACTGGTTTCCCTCCGCTGTGTTCTGTTGGGAGGACTACAAACAGGTTCGCACCTGCGGTGCGGCTCCGGGTTCGAGGAATGCATGTGCAAATCCGGCAGGTAGGAACGGCGCTCCCAACGTGACGCCCCTCTCCTCAGAAGCAGATCCCTGCTCCCTCTGCCTGCTGCTCGCTATTTGCTTTCTCTTTGCAATGCCCATATTCAAATGAAGATTATTTCCTTTTAATCTTCTTAGTTCATTTTCATGGTGGAGCTGTAAATCCAAAATCACACCTCTGGGAACGCAGCGTTTCACCATCGCTCACCTTTCTCAAGCTGTAGGGTGACTTTTCACTCTCATATCTCACTTGGAGACAAAAGCCCGAGCAGCTTTTGATTCCGTAACACTTCTGTGGAGTGTTCTGATTCCCCTAACCTTTTTTTCAGCTGTTTTTCCTGGTTTAGTCCACTCCCCAGATTTTTTCCCATCGTACCGAGAAGTTCTGGCGTCCTGATGTGCACCTCCTGCAGGACCGACCCACGCTGACTGACAGCGCTTTGCCCTCACACCATTTACTACATCCAGTTCCACAACAACCCTCTCTGGCTCTCTCAGCACTCTGAGGTTTCAGTCCTCTCCAGCATGCAGAACAGCCGAATATTTCCAGGGGGAATGTGGATCCCCGGATTGCAAGTTTCTGGCTATGAACAGAGTATGCCCTTTCCCATCTCTGCGGGCTCCTTAAAGCCCAGCAGCCCCAGGAGTTCACAGCTTAAGAGCTGCTGGAGGATGCCCTGCTCTCGCTCACGCCGTGCAGCAGAGCAGCAGTACGTGCTGCCCCACTGGTGCTTCTTCAGCGGAGCGAAGCTCAGCCAGAAATAAAGGCAGGGTCTATTTTTTTCTTCTGTAAGTATGTTCAAAACATGAATTTCCATGAGTTTCCAACATAAGACCTATATCTGCATGGTAAGTAGAGTCATTTTCACTTGCAAATGAGGTTGAATCTGCTAAAAAATCTGCTAATTTGCAATAAAAATAGCATCCATCTTTGCTCTGCAAATATAGCCTATTTGAAAACTGTCCCATTTTCAGAACTGTGGCAGCTTGTAGGATGAGAGAGAGGGGAAGGAGGAAATACCTTGCATTTGAAGTCACTGCTCAGCTCTCCAGGAGTGTTTCACACACCTTTAGTCATTATGCTGCGTTTTGTGTTGTCACATTAATTTTCACGGCAACAGACTGATACAAACAGTGCCACTGCGGTGCAGAATGGGGAGAGCTGGATGGGTTGGGAGGGAGAAGGGTTTGTTCAGACAGAAATATCTCCTGCCATATTGAGGGGAGTAGGAAAAAAGCGGCCAGCCAAGAAATTGCTTTTTTGTAGGAACGTTCTGTCTCTTTTTCTTTCTTTTTTTCCCCCCTGTAATGCATACTCCAGTGTGAGAGACCTGGAACAGGGGGGAACCAAGCGGCTGTTAGGGAGTGTTTGATGCTGAATGCGGCTCCTCTTTCCAGTGGGAGAATCTGCAAGGGATGAAGACGAGGAAGGTTATCAGGTATGCAGAAGATGGCTTTAAATAAGGAGGCCTCACCGTGATGCCCTTATGGGAGAGCCCTGCTGACTTTCCTGCAGGTTCGATGTTTGAAGGAATCGCAGCGTCAGGCTCTCAGGAAACGAACGCATGCATCAGAAAATGGGCAGCTCAGCACACAGCCAGGTGAAATGCCAGGTGCACAGAGGACAGCTGTGTCACGCCTCCTGTCCTACCCTCCTGCCACCAGCCCACGATGCAGGACTGCGTAGGGAAGAGCAGGGACTGCCCTGCCTGCAGAACAAAGCGTGTCTGGCCATCACTTCCCTACAGCTGTACTGTGGGTTGCACTACACATAACTCCAGGGCTCCGCACTTTCAGACACCTGTAAGGACAGGGTGAGGTGGTTTTCTTGTTGCAGTAGTTTTCTGTCTCAGCTGGTGATGATGTTTCCCATGAGGAACTCTGTGCTCTTGGAGCCAGGAGTATGTAGTGTCCATGTAGGGTGTCAGGGCAGTGTAGACAGTGACCGGAGTATCTCCTAAGGGAATGTCTGTTGAACTAACATCTTCTCTGTGCTGGCACCCAAAGCAACGTGGTTGGGGAGTGCTGCTCTTGGCCTGCTGTGGCCGGTGTGCTGACATTCAAGGTGTGCTGGCAGCGGCTCTGTGCTCTCACAGCTTTTCCTCTCAGGGACCAGCTGAGATGCTGCTGCTGCAGGAGTGGTGATTTGAGCTCTCTGGTGGCACTTGTCACTTCCTGAGTATTTGGGGCTTGAGCCTGTGGGCTGGTGCAAAAAAATAAACTAAAATACACCAGTAAGGAAGTGGATCCGAACAAAGGTTTTGCCGATGAGGACAGGTTACAGCTCCAGAAATGCTTTGCACCTCACACTTCTGCGCTGGGGCCAGCTGTGATGGGTCACTGCTTCACACAGCAGCTGAGACTGGAGCTGACACCAAAAACATTGGGTGGAAACTTGCTTATGTCTAGATGGTTTGCAGCCAGCAGAGCTCTTAAAAGAAGAACAGCTAATTGCATATTCATAATGGCACACACAGTACTTGAGAGAAACCCTTAATTTCTGCTGTGGAGGATCCAGAAATTCACCTCTGGCCATGTCAGTGTGGATCAAGAGGAATTTTTGGTCCTTCCTCTGAGAAGAGCCCACTAATTTCTTCACTTTGAGCACATTATTTTATTTTTTGTTCAAACAAAAGAGCACCATACAGCCCTATATATACCGGTTGGAAGCAACGTGATTTGTCATGAATACTAATACGCATTTGACAGTATCCTATAAATTCAACACGTTTTGAAGAGCGTTAACAAGACTTGTAGGAACCATACTTAAGAAATTCTTCCTCCACTTCTGTTCAATTAAATGAGAAGGAAGCTAGCGAGAGTCGGTGTTTGTACCCAAAACAAACGGCTTGGGTCACGGCAAGACTTCTGCACGCCGTGCCAGGCCTGGGTCTACAGCGCGTTCATTGATTTTTGTCTCCACGAATCACCCTAAAGCTATAGGCAACAAAAGCTGAAGCTATGTAGATCTGGTTTCTAGTTCATTTGTTGTTCATTAGAAAGATTTTCTCTCTTATTTGCTGCACCCCTGCTGCTGCGTGTTCATTAGGAGAACGGAATGTATTCCAAATATTTCCCGGCTCTCGCAGGGCAGATGGTGGAAAGTAATTTTCCAAACTCTTCTGAAACAAGGGGGGAAAAACCCTCCCAAATCACCCCAAGTCACCCCAACCCACTGGAGGAATGGGTATTTCGGAGTGCCGACGTGCCGGACGCTTTCTTCTGTTGTACGGTGCTGCGTGTCAGAGCGGTGGGAAGTGTGCATGAATGGGAGTGTATCACATTACATGTGGGACGGGATGTTAGCAAAGCTGGGGGGGTTCACAGAAAACTGCATTTGTGAGGAGTGCACAGCAATGCGCAGTGCCATGAGGGGTGCGCACAGAGCAGTGAGCAGCACTCACTTCCCTGAATCCCCCCCGGAGGAAGGTTTGCAAGGCCAGCCCCGCCGGGCACGGGGTGAGCTGGAAGTGCCCCAGACACCCTGTCCCCAGACACGCTGTCCCTGTCCCCTGCCCTCAGTCACCGCTCAGACAATGGCAGAGGAAGCCGCCTGGGCCGCGTTTCCCTTCTGCTCCTTGGAGGATCGGGGCAGCGCACAAGCTGGGGATGGATTTAGCTCCTGGATGCAGATGAAACGTCTCCGTACCGACTGCTCCTTCCTTCGTGCTCAGCCCCCCGTCACTGGAGTGGGAACTGCGCACAAGGGAACAGAGCAGCGGCAGGCAGAGCACAATGCGGGGAAACAAAGAGCGGGGCTGTGTTCGCTGCCTTCCTGGTGGCACTCACTTCTGCTCAGAGCCGGTTTCCTCTTTTCAGGAGCCTCTTGACCCGCAGATCCCTCTCCTCAGCAGCCCCGCAGCCCCGTGCCTGGATGCTGCTGCCTCTTCAGATCAAACCGGCAAAATGCATTGAGCACAAAGAGCCCGAGCTCTGTGTGCTTCAAGGCTTTAAGCTCCCTGGCAGTGGTCCCTGGAGCTCGGATTTGTTTGCGGGCAGCAGTGGGGCTCTGGAAGCCCCTACAAACACTCCAGGGTGGGGGGAAGGCTGCCAGGCCTGGCTCTGCTGCTCCATCCCATGGCACTGCCCCGGCCATTCGGGCTGGTTGGCTTTGGCCGGGCAGCTGCAGGGCACAGCGGACACAAGGCCACGGAGCACCAGGCCTGCGTTGGGCTGTCAGTGCCCTGCTGTGCCCCTGCGCTGCCGGCCCAGCTGGAACTGGGGCTGTAGGCTGTACTGGGACGCAGCTGTGCCGCAGTCCTGGCAGTGCCCTGAGCTCTGGCAGCAGTGGGTGCCCTTTGGGACCAGTGGCTCTCACCAGCTTAGCAGAAGTCCCATTCACTTGTTCTTACCCAGTTGTGGAAGCAGATTTGATTCCCAGTTATTATGCTCTAGAGTCAAGTTTCCTTTAGGTAACTTACAGCTTAGTCGACATACATGTAAAATACTTATCACCATCGTGTTTTTAATTAAAACGCTTATGATAATACCGAAAGGAGAGGGGACAGTGAGGGAGGAAACCCAGATTAAGTTTTTAATTGTTTTAATAGTGAGATTTGGTTCGGTGAGAACAGGGCATACTGGTTTCCTTGGAAACACTGGCGATGTATTAGCTGCATAAATCTAGCAGGAAAAGATTTGCAGAAGCGGAGCCTTTCGGTTTTCACTGAGATTATAACTCTTTTCGTTCGGAAAATGAGATTCCCCCGCGGCCCCCGCAGTGCCCGGGAGGCGGCCGGGCCGGGCCGGCAGGGACCGCAGGAGCGCCCGGTGCTACGGGGGGGGGCTGCGGTCCACCTCGGGGCGGGGTGATGACTCTTCCCACCAAAGGGGGAAGAACGGCCCGCAGGTAAAGCCACGCGGAGGGCTCGCGCTGTCACGCAGGGGATGGGGGTTTCGGCGCGTCAGGGCATCGCCGGGCTGAAGTCATTGCAGCAGCTGAGTAAACAGAGTTACGGAAAAGGCATTTATGGCAGCGTTCGCACTCCAGGATCCTCCCTCCCTCCTCGTCCGCCCGTTTGTTTGTGTTCCCGTCGCTCTGGTGCCGAACCCCGAGCGAACAGTGCTGCGGGCGGCGGGGACGCGCTGAGCGCTCCGGGCGGGAGGGGCCAGCGGTGCTGCGAACGGGGCGGCCGGCACACGCAGCAGCGCGGCTCGGTCCCGCAGCGCGGCCCAGCACGGCCCGGCACGGCACAACACGGCACGGCACGGCACGGCACGGCACAACACGGCACGGCCCGGCACGGCACAACACGGCACGGCACGGCACGGCACGGCACAACACGGCACG
>JANHGO010007316.1:0-20160 GCA_024606505.1 Aquila spilogaster | reverse complement strand
TCTGTTTCTTTCTGCCTTGGTAGAAAAAATTAAGATATGAGCAAAGAAAAACAAGGCGGATGAGAGATTCCCGCCCCCCCCCCCCCCCAAGTGCTATAAATATTTCTGGATGTACTTTAATGTGAATCCCTAAAAATGCATGTGGGCATAACTATGTGTGTTTCTATGTATGGCTATCAACATAATGACAGTTTTGTACACTGATTTTGTCACCTCATGCAAATAGAACTCTCAGTTTAGTTAGCATAATTAGAAATAGACACTTGAGTGCTGGATTCTGTCCCTCATTCCTTGCCCTTGCAAAAATAACACATCTAGTCCTCAGAGAAAAAAGAGGCAAAAATGTGGAATACAATTAGCTGACGATTCTCCTAATTATCTGCAAACTGTTTCCGTTGACTGCAGGTAGAGCTGTGAATGAATGTTCAGAACAGTGGGTCATGAAGTGGACACTCCTGGTCCTTTGGGTTCCTAAAAAATGTTTATAAACACAGGTAAGAATTTAAATTGAATGTTTACAAGCAGAGGTTAGAATGTAAGTTCCACAAAGAATCAGGGCTAGGATTGTCACTGTCTGTATCATTATAGAATGCGTTATACAGCTGATAAATAGTTTAAAAACATAATTAAAATTAGCCTCTTAAATTTACATGACTATGTAAAGCTGCCTATAGAGATAGAAACAATTTAAGCATCTATTTTATAGGTACTTAAATGGTGCTACAGTAGCAGTGATACCACAGTAACATCATTGATCTCTTGTGGTATCAGTTGCTCAGAAGGAAGTTTCTCTCTAGTGTTCCTATTGGTTGGAAAAGCTATCTGAAAGAAAAGCAGCCTTTAATTTTTGATTTTCAAATATAGAGCTTTTCTTTGAAGAATAACATAGTGAAATGCTTCCTCATCTTCTTTTCTGTTCTGAAACAGGAAATTTGCTGAACTGGTCTGCAAATGCCTCAAAAAGAGGTAAAAAAAGGTAAATCTAGCGTATGAGACACTGGGTGAGGTTTATCTTTAGTGTGACTCCACAGAAGCCAGAATATACATAAGAAAAGAAATAAACTGAATGTTATAGTCCATTAGGAAAGGGATCTGGACATGGATGTGAGTTTAAATTAATATTTTAAGAGCAACAAAGCTGAGTTCTCTGTGATTCTTAAATCCAGTGAGATGACACAAAATAGCTCCTGGAGTATATTTTATCTTGTGAGACTGAAAATCATTGATAGAAGCTGATTGGCCATGTGGCAAAATAGGTATAAAAACAGTACCTTAGTTTATATCCTTTGGGCCTGTCCTGCCAATCAAGAAATATCGGGAATAGGTTTCTAGAGCAATAGAACAAAGAGTGGGTGCAAATATCCCTCAATGCACAGATCATTTTGCTTTGATATGTTGTGTGCTACTGCTTTCACGTGTGTGAATACAGTCTTCCTCCAGATAAAACAGACATGGAAAACAGTGTAATTCCGGTAATTAATATCAGCTGTTGAGAGCAGGTCTGATGAAACTTGACCCATTCTTTCAACAGATAAGCCCCAAAAGCAGGAGGACAAACTACTCCATGTGCCTTTTTCTCCAAGGAGTTTGGGAGGTTTAAAGATATTATGGTGAGAACTACTTATATCCTGGTGAAATGGATGAGTAATAACACCATCCTTGCAGATTGCAGAGGAAATTGTGGGCACCACAGTATCTTGATGCTGTCATAGGCACTAAGAAACACTTGGATTTTCAAAAGCTATGTGGCTTCACCAAGGGTTGCATACCAAGTCTTTATCAAAGCCAAAATTAAAACATACAACTGCACAGCCCAGTCATGCTAGAAACTAGAAGTCCCCAGTTATCTGCACGCCTGAGCTGGTACGTGGAACAAATTCAAATAGCCCAGCAAAAACTTGGCTATATAATGCAATCCAGCTCCTGAATAAAAAGCATTCACATGGTCTGTCTTCTTATCTGCCAAGAAATTTCATAACCCTGATCTAATCATATAGAGGTGTAGTGCAGGTTGCCTTATAGCAATGATCCAACAACTCAGTTGATGTTAGTCTTTGTATTGCAGGGTACTTTCTGGGTCATTTTCTTACCTTGAACTGCTAATTCTTACTCTGTTTCCTTCACTCCCATTGTCAATGAGACACAATCTTTGTGTAACCACTCCCTGAGCCTAATGGGTACCTAGGTTATTATTGAGTGATAATGTAGTCTGTATTGTAGCACTATGTTTTTAAAGTTCCGTGTATTCTCACATTATGACATGTATTTACCACTGCACACTGAACAGCAAGTTGCTAATAATTGAAAGGGAGATGTTCCTTGAAGGAAAAAACAACTGTCAGTAGATGGAAGGTCAAGGTCTGCGTACCAGTGCTCAGTGGGCACTGACAGCAAGTACCCTTTGGCTGTCAGCTTAAGACACACTGTTTTATTGCCTGTAATGAAGAAAGGATCCTAGCCAATTTTCTGTACTGTTGCCTTACATCTCTCTCTGACTTTCAGACTGAACGATGTGATTAGCTGAATCTGGAACCTTCTCTTCTGGATTCAGTTAAACCACCTCTGGTAGGTGTGATGTTTACCTCTGGCACATGAAGGCATTTCTGAAGATCAACCTTTGGATTGTAGGTTGATAAAGCAGCATGTGTCTTCACTTCCCACAGCCCTAATCCTGACTTGCATTGTGCATGCACAGGACTAAATCCATGTCCAGGTTTGTGTTCAACGCAGTAGTATATCTGTGCACTGAATTGTAGACTTATTGTTCATAAACTCAAAAAGGCTGTTTATTTAATAATTTCTATATACAACCTCACAAAAGAAAGCCCAATCTTTGAGTGGAGCCTCTAGACTATATCAGAATATAATATCTAACAGTAAAAAAACCTGTAGACTTAGTTACTCACATAGCTCATTAACATGGTGCTGTGTAGATTTCCAAATGTTACAAAGAATACTTACAAGAACTTTACTTGTAGAATTAAGAACAGAAGACATCAATTTCAGATTTACATTTATTTATAGAACCTGAATTCTGTCTTTTGCATGTCTGGCTAATACACAGACTAGCTAGACCTTTGTAGGATCATAAGATTAACCTCTCCCCCACCACTGCAAACTAGCCCGGCTGGTAGCTGCTGTAATAGCATGGTTACAGGAGCAGAGGATCAATTATGCAAAATGATTTGAAAAAGACTCCATGTATATTTTCTGCTCCATGTATGTATTCCCTGGGATGATATGTAAGCTTTCATGCTTGACAGGAGAGCATTTCCTCTGTGTGCAGGCAGCTGTGACTAGATCAAGGACTCTGAGCATTAACACGGCCAGTCATTGATTAATATGGATGGTCATCTCCAAATTGATTATTGTAAAATCAGGATGGTATAAAAAGGCCCAAAGGAAAAATCAACATACGCTGCTGCATTGAAAATTATTAATGCTAACTGTGTATCACCAGTAACTGTGTTCAGTTTACAATACTTTCAGCTAAAAAATCAATTCCCAGGCCCTTAAAGAATCAAGCAGTCTTTATTGGCGTGAATAATAAACCATAAAGTAAATTATTTCAGGATGGATTCTCTGGAGTGGCAAAGAGCAGAAATGCATCTTTACCCTTGCTAGGTTTTGTATAAGAAGAAATGACAGTCACAGAATATTTTCATACAGAGGCTGTGTGTACCGAACACCCTTAAAATTAATTCACTTACAGAAAAGAGGTGGTGCAGGAAAGGTTTTGCTACAAACTTCCCCCCCCCCAAAAAAAACCCAAAAAATCCCAGCCAAAACGGATGGACCTGCTAGAAGTCATCTCAGTCTACAGCACAGACTAATACTGCAAAAGTTCCCATTTGTTTTCTTCCAGGTTCTCATGGCAGACTTGCCAAGATGTGACCACAGCGAATGGCCAGAGGCTGAGCTGGGTTTTTTTCCATCTCCTCGGCGAGATGGTTACCAAAGATTCCCCTGGACTATTTAAAAAAAACAAAAAAAACCCAAAGAGCAGAAAACCCACGCTGTGGGATGCCATCTGCTCCCCCTCTTCAGCCGTTTATTCCGTTCCCCCTGCCCAGCCCTGGACAGATGGTGTCCATCCCCTCCCAGCCCTCTCGAGGGACAGGGGACCTCGCTCCTGCCTCTGCGCGGGGGATGAGAAACGGAGGTGTCGCAAGCTGGGGCGACCTGAGAGGAGGCTCCGGGGGTGATCCCGAGCCTTGCGGGGGGCGGCCGGGTCCTCCAGCCCTGCCGAAGGAGCTGCCTCCTGCCTGGGCTCGGCCGGGGAGCGGGGCCGGGCAGGTGGTTATTGTCCCCGGCGGGAAGATGGAGGCGGCTGGCGGGGAGTGGTGAACGCCGCGGGCTGCGCCGTGAGTGCCGGCGGGGCGGGGAAGGGAAGGGAAGGGGCCGCGGCGCCCGGCCCGGTCCGGCCCCGCCGGGGGGGAGCGGGGCGGGCTGCGGGCTCGGCTGGCAGGGGAGGGTGGGAGCGGGTTTTGGGAGGTGGGGTTTGGAAACCTCCTCCACAGGCTGCTGCTTGCGATGACCCCGGGGGGAAGGAGGAGGAGGAGGCAGGGGGGGATCGGCTCAGTGAATGAATGGGCGGCAGCGGCGACGGCGGCTCCCCTGCTCAATGGCTGCTGGGCTGATAGGCGCCAGCCCCGCAGCCGGTGCCTCCTTCGCCCTCCCGTGTTTTGTCTCAGGCTCGCCCCGCTCGGGGCTCCCCAGACATGTTCAACCAGCAGCAGTTCCAGCAGCAGCTGCTGCAGCTCCAGCACCTCCTCCAGCAGCAGCAGCAGCAGCACCACCACCACCCCCCGGCGCAGCAGGGAGGCCGGTAAGCGCCGCTACGCGAGGCCGGGGATCTCGGGCCTGTCCCGGGGGACCGCTCTCCTTCGCCTCCCTCCCCTCCGTCGCTCCTCGCCCCGCGAAAGCCGCGGCGGGGCTGGCTGCGGGCCTGCCCTCCCCCGGCGAGGAAGGCGACAAAGGGAGGCGGGGGCCGGCGGGCGGGGGCGCGGGGGGCGCAGGCCTCGATCGGGGCAGAGCCGGGGGGCTGGAGGCCTCGAGGGGCGCCTGGGGAGGAGGGGGGTGGCCGGGGGGCAGGAGGTGGTGTGTGGGGGGCGATGCCTGAGGAAGGTGGGGGTTGTAGGGCGGGAGAGGCCGGGCCGGGCGGCACATCCCGCTGTGGGGAGGGCGGGCGGCTGCTGCCGTAGCCGTTGAACTCTTCCCCCGGCGCTCCGGAGATGCCCCTCCGGTCGCCGGGTCGCTCCCGCCGCCGAGTCCCCGAGGGCGCGTAGGGTGACCCCGGGCAGAGCCCGTCGGAGGGGATGCTCCGGGGCCGAGCGTCTCCCCTCACAGCGGGCGAGGGCCCGGGTGGCCGCCGGGCTGAGGCAGCGAGGAGGGGGCTCGGGGGAAACCGCCTTCTCCTCGTACCCACCCAACGGAGCCGCCCTACATGGAGAGAGACACACTTTATTTTATTCTTGAACTTCGCTTATTTATTTATTTTCCTTCTCTGGCTGGGTCTCCCGGCTCTGGGTGAGATTATTGAACTTACTTCTGCAGTGGCACCAGCGCTGAGGATGTGACTGAGCACTGTGGGGCAGGGAGGGGATGGAGAAAATCATGTTTTGTTTGTTAAAAGGCAAATGACATCTTCCAGAAATAAAAAGGTAGATAACCGGGGTTTTCCTAAAAAATGCAGGAGGTAAAACAACTGTCTTGGATAGGAGCAGTTGTCCCTGATGAGCTGACATTTGTAGAACTAACACAAATTCTCTGAAATGATGCATTTATTTGCAGTTATTGTTATCCTTAAAGCCTTATGCTCTGCAAATTCAAAGCAATGGGATGTGAATTTAAGAAGAAAGTTAATTTGTTATTTAATAAATTATAATGATTACTTTATACTTAGAAGGCATATGTCTCTGAGGTAAATGTTCGTATTTCTAGTAGAACCGAAAGATTCCCACCTCTAAATCTTTTTACCGTTATTATATGTCTTATACTGTAAACAAAGCTGCCCTTAAAATGCCAGTATGGGGCTGACTGCTGGTTAACATGGATGCATCTTACACCTTTAAAAGTATGATTTTTCTGGTATCAATATCTCAGCTCTGAGACTGGAACAATCTAGAGCAGCTATTGTGAAGATGAGCTGCTGTATATTCTGTTAAAAGGGTTGGGTTTTTTTTGTCAGCATGGATATTTTGATCCATGTTTGTACCTCTTTACAGCCCTGACAGATTTAGCTGTGTCAGCAGTTGTGCTTAGAGGTGGGCCTGACCTTGCAATCGCCTGAAGAAGTGCCTGTCAGTTTCTTCAGACTTTTCTCTCATGTCTGCTCCACCCTCCTTAGAAGTGGAGAGTTCTCTGCTCGCTTCTTCCTCCTCGTGTTTTAAATATGAAGGCCGTGCTTTATTTTTCCATCTGGTTCTTGCAGTTAGGGGGCACCGTTTACAGTTATGACCTGTCTGGCTCCGTGTGGGAGGCATCGATTTTGGAAAAATGTGCTTTAAGCTACTGAGAAAACTCCCTGGTTTTTAGAACTACTTTTTTTTTTTTGTTGTGTTAAATGTAGCTGCTGATCTAGATCGCTCGTTTCTACTGACGAGCTGCTGCATAATTCTGTAGAACTGCAGTCAGCTCCTGGGCTTTTTTTATGCTGCTTGACAGGCTTTATGTGGGCTTGGTGCTAAGGAGTTCTCTCTGACCTCAAATTCCTTGATAGACAATCTGTCAGCTTTGGAAATTCCAGGAGAGTGGAAGAAAGAGGATACAGTGCCGGTGTATGGTATCTTTTCATGCATGTATATCAGCATTTTGTCTGTCCTTTGCTCCTCCGTTTTGTACTTGTTAGGTGCCTGGAATTGAAGGGTACAGTTTTTATTGGGTTCTTATGATTAATGCCACCTTTTCCAGGGGTTTGCCACCACCGCAACAGCAACAGATGCTGAGCTTACGGGCAACAAATCAACCATCGCTGCTCAATGCCAATCCTATGCTTCAGCGGGCCTTACTCATGCAGCAGATGCAAGGTACTGTCGTTATGGGAGACGCTTACTTATTGGAGTTGTTTAATCATCCTTCATGGACTGAAACCATAGTATGGCTATTTCTTGCTGAACCATTGCAGTCCTTGTATTTGGTAGTTCTGTTTGTCGTCTTTTTTTTTTTTTTTTTCTCTTCAAATTTGTCCATAGTGCACATCACAGAGGTTCTTCAGTTGTTGAAAATCCCGTGTGCCCAACTGTTCACAACCAGGAATAGCACTAGAAGGTATCAGGTTAGATACGAAATACATGCCTTCCCTCTAAGACTTGGTGGAGCGAATATTTTTTCATCAATATATTTAGATAAAATACTTAGATTTTTATTATTTGTTCGTCTTTCTTGGTTGGAAGGTTAAAACAATTTATTTAATTGTCTGTTACATACATGCTAACCTGGTTTGCAGTAGATGCTTGTCTTTGTCTAAACTTAGTGCAGTACAAACAAATAAAGTATATTGTGGTGGAAAATGGTTCAGGTTCAATTGTCCTGCAAAATTTCGATTCCCTGAAATGACTGTCATTTGTGTGGTAGATAAAATTGCTGTTCTTCCATCGCTGTGTTTCCACAAGTGGATTTTTTTTGCCAGATGTGATGTTTTCAAAACAAATTTATGAAGCCGCCTTAATAATAGCATTGCTAACATAAAGATACTAGGAATAAAGCTGTTTTTATTTTTGCTTGTGTCTTAACCTGACAGCTCTTTTCAACACAGAAAATCAGTACCTGGGATAGTTTTAAAGTGCCTAGTTTAGATTAATGCCTGCAGTTTTTGTCTTGCCTGTGAATCATGCCCAGATGTGAAGACAATAGATTTATTCTGCATGTCGTTAACTCCTTTTGTTCTCTCTTGCCCATTTAACGAGAAGGCTCTCTAGTGACTCCAGTGGCTCTCTACAGATCTCTCTCAGGTTGTAGGGAAACTGTCAGTGAAAAAGGACAACCCATGCTCTGAAGATTGGTGTATATATTTGTGTCAGGAAAAAAGTCTGACTCCACTTTAGTCAGCCATACTCCTTTCAGATACATTTGATGTTAGCGTGGGCTGACCTTTTCCCTAAGGTGAAATCTCTTATTGAGAAGTTGTGTTTAAAGAGTATGCCAAGGACCTGAGGCAAATTAGATACAAGAGCAGGATAAGGTATGTTAATAAACACTCTACATGCACTTTGTCTTAGCATTGTTCATCTTCTTTTCACCTCTACGGGCTGAGTTGAGTTGCAGCTTCTCTTTCAATAATCTACACCAGTTAGCCACCAGTAACATGTAATATGGTTGCAATGTCCAGTGTAGCCCTTCTTAGGAATCTGAAATTTTTTGGTCATTCGGGTTTGGGTTACATGTAAGAACATCTGATGCTGTAGTATTTCTGTACCTGGGAAGCATCAGCATAAATAATTAATTGACTGTATGTGGCTTCAGCAATGGGAATAGTTAAAAATAAATACTTCAAGTTGAAATGGATGTGCGGTTCTTTAAAGGTACTAAACCAAGAGCAGGAGATGATTTCTTGCTTTATAGACTTTTTTAATACAGTTACATCTTTTTACAGTGAGAGATTATTTATGGTAAGTAATAAGAGATTAGATTACTTTTGAAGACAAACATGGCGTAGTACTTCCTATGGTGTTGCAGGCTTTAAACAGTGTAGCTTGTTTTTTCAGATTTTGGGTACCTGTCTCCAAACTTCTCTGCCCTGTTTTGACAGCTTCTAAAAAGCCAGAGTATGCACTAATTCAAGTGAGAAATAAAAAATTGCAATACAAGTCCAGGTTCCCAGAATCCTGGACAGCTTCTGAGGGTGTAGCTGAGGCATCTGTGTACTTCCATTCCCTCACCCCTGAAATGGGGATAGCAAGGACTGCCTTCGTAAGAAATTATTGAGTCTTAGTTAATAGTCTGTGGATGCTGAAAAGAACTGTTCAGAAAGCAGAGCATTATAATTGGAAATGGCAGAGTCTCAAGTGTCAGAGTTTAGGTTGACATGTTGAGCTTGCATGACAACCAGGTGGCAGAGAGGACTGTGGAATCTCTTGTTAGAAAGGTCCAGTGTTGTTTTACATGAAACGTTGTTACTGGCTTGTGTTAAATAGCATCCCTACTATGGTGTGAGCTGCCAGCTGCACAAACGTGGGATGAATTTTCCTTTTTTACAGAGAATTTTTGTAAAACGAGACCTTGTTTGTTGCAAACACAAGCACTAGTGTGCTCAGATCAAATAATTGCTCTAATGATCTTAGCCTGCAGTGACAACTATAATTAAATAGCCTGATACATATCACATCAAATTGTTCTGTGGGGGCTGAAGAGGGTAGAGCATAGAGCACCCATACAGTGCCCAGTAAAGTACAGGGTCTTGCGTGGACGAGCCCTTCCCCTCTCTACCTGCTGCTCATACAGGTGGAAGATTTTCTCTCTCCTTTGCATGCTGCAGGTGGTGATATGCTGTGTGTTTGCATTTGTAGGAAACCTGCGTGGATTTAACATGACAGCTCCAGCATTGCAGCAGTTTTTCCCTCAGGCTACAAGACATTCCCTCCTGGGGCCACCACCTGTTGGGGTCTCCTTAAAGCCGACTCGGCTGGGCTTCCCCAGCCTTCCCTTCCAGCGGCAGAACCGGACCTTTCGCAAGGTGGGCTTGTAGTTTCCAACTGTTTGGGGGCTTTGTGCTCCTTTTGCACTTGCAGCAGTTGACTGTATCATAGGTGGAGAACAAAAGAGAAGAGAGCGAGCCTTACAGTGAAAACTACATTTTGCACCATGCTGCTGACCCAGAAATGCAGGAATAAGTCTATCCCTAAGGTTCTTGTGGTCCATATTTACATTTATGATGCAAACGTTTCTTGTCACTTCTTGCCCAAGAGAGAGAATTCCTCTTAGCAGAACTGTTTAAACCTAAGATATAAAAGGAGCCTTTAGAAGTACCAGCTTCAAAGTAATTATAATAGAAGAAATCCTGGCTGAGTGCTTTGCTCTTCACAGAGGCCAGAGTTCTGCCCCATTAGCCTTCCAAAGCAGTTTGTTGTTCCCAAATGACTTGCTCCTACCAATTACATGTCACTCTGCCGCTTTGGGCTGTTTTCTCTTTTTTGAAGATCAGGATCATATTTGTTCTTGTGGATTTTGTAAAATCTACAATTTTTTTTGGTAAAAAAACCTTTCTCACTTTCCACCATTAAGACGACTTCTGTATCCTGGAAATGGTTCTTGGATTAGTCGACTGGTACTTCCCTCCTCTTAGATTAGCTTTTGCATATTTGGTCCCATTCTGTCAAAAAGATGTGGTGGATAAGGTAGACTTCCACTCTTGGACTGTAGTTTCTCCAGAGTTGAAAGGAAGGGGGATTATTTTGGACTATTCTTTTTACCTGCCCGTGCACTCTTGCCAGAGTCCCTCTAAAGTGACCCTACTCTCTGCAAGCAGCTTGGTCTCCTACAGCTGCTACTTAAAGCACTGGAGAAATATCATGGGCTGCCTGTGGAATTAAAGTGCATTGCTTTGTTTAATGATATAAACTTACTTGAAGCAAGGCGGTCCATTGTAAACCATCTAGTCCTTTCCATTACTGTTTGCTGGAATTCCTGTTTCTGCCCCACAGTAAAACACTGGTGCTTTGGGCAGTGTGTTGGGTTTAAGGAAGGACCAAGAGCTGGCAGTGACTCTCTGCCCATTGCAGGACTTCCAGAGGGTCCCTGACAGGAAGCGGGAACTAGATCCTGGTTCTTCATCTCAGACACAAGGTGATGAGAAAATGGAAATCCCAGAGGGAGTGCAAGCAGGGTCAGAGCAGAACAATTCCTCACCATCCACAGGTAAGGGGGGGCCTGTAGTGAAAGAAATGCTAGTCATTATAAAATTCTCTTGGCTATTCCTGCAGCAAAGACTGGAGATGACTTTAGTCTTAACCAGCTACATTTCTTGCTAGTTGTAAATACTTAAACTGCCTCTGATAGCCTTCTGCTATGTGCTTTATATATCCTTTTTACCTGGATATTTTTGGTTTTTATAAGCTAGCTCTGTATCTCTGGCATGGAAGCCTCTCAGAAGTCACTTTGACAGTGAGCCCCATTTAAGGTGGGGGAAAAAAAAGAAAACTGGTTTGAAATTAAGGCTTCCACATTGCCTTACCCATGCTGAACTCAACATCTCATGGAGTCAAACACATGAAGCAGAACCAGTTGCAAGCAATATGCTAAGGAAAAGATGAGTTGAAAGAGTACTTGTAGTCCAGTTGTCAGAACAGAAACTGCTGGCACTGAATCTCTTGCAGTGTCGGATACGATACAGATGTGGGAATGTTATTTCTGACTGAAGAGTGCCTAATCTAAAAATGGAGGCATATGATGAAGTTGTGACCAGTGTATATGCAGTGGTGAAAATTACCTGATTAAATGGTTGCTGTCAGATAGATATGCCACCTTGACTTACATTAATGTTCCTATGATCTGAGCTCTTGCCACCTAGGTATAGGACTAAGACCCACTTAGTAGACAGAAACGTAGATTTCTTTCTGGACGACAACTTCATACAGTGACATCTGCAATAAAACTCAAATCTCTTAGATCATTATCTAACCTTGTCACTACAATTCTCAAATTCAGAAGAAGCAAGTGTATAGTAGTATTTGCTCTAACAGAGCTTTATTGCCATTGGCCATTGAGCTAGGGAACATGCTTAAGGTGGCATGGTCTGCTTTGCTAAGGAGATATCTTCTGTGTTCCTGCAGAGCCAAGGACTCCAACAGAATCTGTGTTGAACATTGAGCCTGCAGCAAAAAGACTGAAGAGGTATTTATTGAATGGGATATTGAAATAGTTACTGGGTTTAGAATTATTGTCTAATTTTATTTTCTAATTATTAGGGCTGTACTGTACTGGCCTGATGCCTAGCATGTAGGAGGTACTTCAGATGTTCACGGACATTTCGGAAGATCTCATGATGCTGAGATCCAGGGTGTTGTGGGGTCTCTTCTATGGGTTATCCAACTACAGGAATGAAAAATAAGAGATGCAGCTCATGTAAATGTGCAACAAGACAGAGTTTCCTCATGTGTTCTCCTGCCAGGATTCTTGTAAGAAGCAGAGAGGTTATTTTCTATTCTGATACATTTCTCTAATTTTCTTCCCTAAATGTCAAAAAAGGAAATGAACAGCCACATATCAGCAGAGAGGAAAAGCCTTGGAATATGTTAGGTGACAGTAGGTGTAGGATAGGGTAGTTTATTTTGAGGAATGAGAACGGGAAGGGAATCAATACTCCCTAGTATCCAAGCCTGTATCCATGAGTGTTGAGTTCTGTATCCCTTCTGCGAAGATTGTCTTGCCTGTACCCCTGTCTGTTGGGTAAAAATAGACAAAGGCAATCCTATTATCTGCAAGGGATGCGCAGCGCGCAGGCATGCTGGCCATGGCAGGCCCGTCTTGGCACTCCCTGCCTCCCGGATGGGTGCAGGAAGGAACAGATAAGGCTGTATTGCCATCTAGTGGGAAGGCACGTCACGGAGCTCCTGGTGCCATCTGCACGGTGCTGTACCTCTCCCAGAACTGTCGCTGTTAGCTGGTGCGGAGGGAGAAGAGGAGGGAGTGAATACAGATTTCTGGAGGCATTGATTTGAGAATTCTCCAACATATGTTAATGACTGTGAGTCAGGACTCCTGGGTCCTCTTATCTTCCCTGTTAACAATTCACTGTGTGGTTTCAGACAAGTTTCTTCACCTCTGTTTCCCATCTGTAGATTAGAGATTAATGGCTAGCTTTAGGGAGAATATTCCAGGATTACTTTGATGTTTGAATATTACCTTGATCATGTAAAACATTACAGAGTGATAAATATTATGTGAGCAGGGACTATTGTGAATTATGGACTCTGATTAGTAAGAAAGTGAATAAATTCAATTAAAGCTAAATCGAATGCATTTGAGCGTATGCTTTGTTAATCTGTTTGTCAAAGCTAATTTAATTTTAATTACATTAATATTTAGTAGGGTATTAATCAAAGTCCTGTTACATACATTGAAAAAAGAATCAAGTCTGAGGAACGACAGATCTCACTGCAGAAAGCCTGCTATTAGGAAAATCCTTCCCTAAGCACTAGTTAGGGACTGCTGGATTTGTGCATATATTATGGCTGGTATTTACTTAGAATAGATCATACCTTAGCTTTTTTTGAAGTGTTTATGTTTACTTCCAATGAACAGATGATGGATCTCTGAAAAAAATAGTTTACTGTTCTCATATTGCCCTTCACAAATAAGGGCATTCCCCCCATCCATGTCACAAACTTCTGTTTCATGCTTCGTTGTTCCATTTCCCTTTGGCCAGGAATACCAGCCTCCTCCTTCATTTCAGGTTTTTCCCACTTCTGCCTTTTCTCCTATGTACCATCTGTATGCCTGGAACAACATCCTCATTCCAGTGCAGAAAGCACTCATCATCTTCAAATCCTCCTTGAACACCCACTTCTTCTAGCATGGCCTGACAAGTATCCATATAATAGCATTTCGTCCTTAGATCATGCTTGTGATGGCTTTTGCTTCCCTAGATTGCTCCTTAGATTTGCAGTTTAGACTGCAAACCCTTGCCCCGGAGTGCTGTCACCATCTGTGTGTGGTATAGTGTTGAGCCTGCTGGCAGCACTTGACAAATAATGTTAATGCCAGCCACTCTTGTTTTCTTCGTGTTTGCACTGCCCAAGCCCTGCTGCATATTTATAGCCATGTAACCCAGTTACATTATCACTTATCAATCTGATAAATTATGCGATGCATGTGTGTTTGGATCACTGGATGCAGTACCTGCACAGTCTGCGTTCTTGCTTGTGTAGAATGTGCTGCTCCCCGTTGGCAGAAGGACACCAGCGGGTGGGATATTGAGTCAGCCTGAGAGAGAAGACACTCAAGCCATGGCGAAAAGTGTTAGCCCTGGTAGAAAAATAGGGGCTGGAGAAAGATATTGTAAAGTACACTTTGTGCCTTCTGGAAGTCAACCGTTTATTCTCAGCAGTCCCCTCAGGATCTTTTTTTTCTCCTTAGCAGATCGCCAGTACCAAATAAAACCCAGCAAAGTCCCTTTGATTTGCATCTTGTACAGTTCCACTTCCCCCACAAGCAGAACTGTAGGGACTCTGCAACAAAACACGACTGGTACGAATAGAACAGGCAGTTATGATGAAAACCCTCTAAGACACCATTGAGAACCCATTCAGTTCTGACAGGTCTATGTTCCCTCATGCACAGAGCAGCCTGGAGTACTGTCCGGGTATTGCAGTTTCCCTGCAGGTCACCAATCAAGACAGGAGTGAGCCCTCAGAGCTCTTACTAAGAATATTTCCTGTCCTTACTCCCTGCAGGCCTCTTGCAGGAGAGGGCAGTGAACCAAAAAATTGGTTGTAACCTTCTTGTCCAGATTATTTGGCTGCTGTTTCTGAATCTGTTCTAGAATGCCCACTCTTCATTGTTTTAATTTATTTCTGCCGAATCCTTGCCTGAAATGCCACTTCCATTAGCTTATTGGTGTGGGGGTTTCATAGAGAGTGTGGTAGTTTAGACCCCAGCCTGTGCCTTGGTGTGTCTTCTGAATCTCTTTGTCTGTAACATGCCAAATAAGGTTATTTTCTTGATACCCTTGAAGTGTGACCGAGGAGTCCGCATTAGAGGATGCCACAGACATCAAGGAAGCAGGGGAGTCAAGCACCTGTGTCCAAGCTGATGGTGAGTTGCTGAGCACTGTGATTTGTACTTCTGGGCACTCCTTGCTGGAACTGCACCTATAGATCAGCATCTGTAGATCCTGTGGGCTTAATCAGAAATGTCCTTCCTCCAGTCATACAGGATGGGGAAAGGAGGACAAAATACAAGAACCAATTCCAAACATAATCCCCTAAAACCTATTGCCTACCAAATGCAAAGAATGGGAAGTTTCCCTCTTTAATAAGGATTTCTTTGGAGAAAGATTTGTGAACTGGGCTTATGGCCGACAGCACTGTGAGGAAAGCTCCCTGACTTCATTCAACTGCTGCTTTATTTTTTCTGTCATTGCTATTTTGATTTAAGGCAGCTAAAAGGACTCCCTCTTCCTAGGTCCAGACAATGCAAAGGAGTACACAGCTGAAGATCTCTCTAAAGAGAGGAAGTTCTCTGAGGAACCAAAGGCTCCTGAGGTGAGTAGACACCACTCCATGCAGGGGTGGTGCAGAACATACAACCTCCCCCTCCATCCCGGAGAAGCCCGTTGCCACTGGGAACCAGATGGCACCCACGTCTGGAGCTCTGTCTCCTGCTGTAAGCTGTTGTCCCTGGCAATAAGGCATAATATGTCTGCAATTAATGCGCAGTCTGCTCTGACTTGCTGCTTTTGTACTTCTGCTAGCCTGCACCTTACCTACTGCTGGCTGTTTGTGGATGCTGGGGTTCATTAAGATTTCAGTATTCATCTGGAAAGACAGAAAGTTGAATCGAAAGAGCCACTGAAAAATATATGTATTGAGGGCCATAGCTAAATACATCCTTTATGTTGCTGAAGAGCAGATGTAAAAAAATTGAGGTGATGGCAGTAAAGATGCAGCTGCTGTGGCACTTGCCATCACAGCAGGCA
Source organism: Aquila spilogaster (assembly GCA_024606505.1). Lineage (NCBI taxonomy): Eukaryota > Metazoa > Chordata > Aves > Accipitriformes > Accipitridae > Aquila > Aquila spilogaster. The sequence goes on along the minus strand of JANHGO010007316.1, from coordinate 4,526 downwards.
TGAGCAGATAGTGGGAGTCTGTGCTTTTGAAAGGCAGCTTGCAAAAATGAGACACAGGTGAAGCCAGCAACCTGAGAGTCTTTTGCATGAAATACCTTGCTCACATGCTAGATGTTAAAGCAGGATCTTACGCTGTGTAAATCCATAAGCAAAGATTTAACCCATGGTGTGAATCAGGCTTGATAGTCTTCCATAATTGGAGGCATTTGTTGACATGATCAAGTGTATCGTCCTGGCGTTGTTTGAGTTCCTTACTCCATCAGGTGTGGTGCTGAGTTGCCTTTAGTTCTGCAGTGGAGAAATGTGAGCTGATTGTGTTCCTTACCAACACATTGTTTGTTGCTCCAGTCTCCAGAGACTGGATCATACGGTGTCTACAGAGCCTGTAGAAACAACCATCTGTACTAATAGGCCTGGTGCTATGACATGGGGATCACTGATTTAGCAGTGTTGGGAGAAAGAGTGTGTACGACTCTTTCTGATCAGCCTCCTGTGGATTCAAGCTTAAATGCATTTTCTTAAGTGGTAGAGAGCCTAGGTCACATACAAAAAGCAGGTGTAATTTTTAGTGTCTTCTACTGAGAGATTGAACTTAATCTTGACTCCTTCTTTTGGCAGGTGTTGAGCTCTGGAGGTTCGCTGAAAGTGACTATCCAGCAGAGCAGTGAGAGCAGAGCTATCAGTACAACAGCTCTGAAACCAGGGCACTGGACCTGTGAGGTGGGCACAGCTGATCCCAACCCTGAATCAGTCCTTAAATTCTACTGTTATATCTGCAAGACCAACTGCTGCAGTCAGCAGGTAAAAATCCACAGGTCTGACTGGGATATGAGTGGTCAGGAGAAGTGAATTAGATGGCTGGCTGCCACGGGGAGGTGCAGCAGGAGACTTGTTAGCAAGGGCTCATGCTTCAGGAACAAGGAACACAAAAAATGACGACAAGCATGTAGATAAAATAAAGCTCTCCTGAAGAGCTGGCAAGCAACCTGCTAGAGAGCGAATGTGGGTGGATGCACAGGCAGCCATGCTCTTAAGCTTTTATACATTGTTAAACAGCAGTCAAGAGAATGGAAAGCATAGCTCATACTTATTATTTTCTGTATTTTGAATACATTTAATTTTTTTTTTCTCCTAACCTCTCTCTCAGAATTTCCAATCCCACATGGCTGGAATTCAGCACCAGCAGCGACTTGGGGAGATTCAGCACATGAGCAATGTTTGTTTTGTTTCACTGCTGCCCATGGTGAAGGAGCAGAAGGTGCTAGCAGAAAAAGATGGGTAAGTGTTGGTCTGCACCAGAAAACTCAATCTGAACGTGGACCTACAAGGGTTCTAAAATTCCTCACTGCACCAGGGTGCCCCTGTGTTCTAGGTAAGGTACAAAATCCCTTTGGTTTCAGGGGCCTTAATCTCCTTCAGGCAACTGTCTTCCTGCTGAAGGATACCAGTGTTGACTTTGACCTGCTGTGTAGTTTTTAATACAGTAGATCAGGTCGGAGGCTTGTTTTAACTGGTGCCGTTCTGTCAGCATGAGCTAAAGCAAGGGCTAAAGGGCTGGGAAGGGGAGAAGATAAATCCGAGCCTGTAAATATAGGAATGCTGGGGAAAACAATGCTGAGAACAGATTGCAAACTGCAGTATTCCACGGAGAATGTAAAAAGGTGTGACTTACAGATATGTCCGTTGTCACTTCAGAGAGACCCAGCAGCGATGGTGTAACACTTGTCAGATACATTTCACAGGGGATCTAATCAAACATCGCAGGACCCAAGAACACAAGGTAACAATCATAGCATGGATTTCATCTTTGCACTGACCATTCGTGGTGATTGAGTGGAAGTGTCTAGCATCTCCTGCTCCCCAAACAGCAAAGGAAAAGTGATTGGAGCGGAGAGATGCACATAAAGTTCTGCCAGTAACATCCCCACTGTCTAAGGGCGCTGCCATGCTGCCTCCTGCCTCTGAACACTGGCATTGTTGGAGCCTCCAGTTGTCACGCTGTGTCAGTATGGCCTGAAGCACCTCTAGTTTATAATTCTTGACTTTTCTCAATAAATATGGCCTATCATACTCACCTAATCAATTGAATGGGGGAATTGGTGGGCAGTCTGTAAATTTTCAAGCTAAAATGTAGGCAGGCCATTATATTTATTGGCTCTTAGGGGAGAAGTGCCAGAACACCTTTTATAAACCACATTTGTTCTGCTCTGCATGTTTGCCATCTTTTTGGCAGGTAAGAGCTAGGGAGTCCTTTCTGCTGAAAAGAAGACTCTCTTTGTGGTCTCCCTGTTTTAGATGCAAGTCTGTGACTTTGTTTCATTCAAGATTTATCTGCATTCCTCTGAAATGGTACCTCTTGTGACTTACTGAATTGTCCTTCTTTCCTTAGCTGGCCAAACGCTCGCTTCGTCCTTTCTGCACTGTCTGCAGCCGCCACTTCAAGACCCCTCGCAAGTTCGTGGAGCATATGAAGTCCCCTGAGCACAAACAGAAAGCCAAAGAGGTAATACTGCCTGAGTGGAGAGCTGCGCAGGACTGGAGACAGCTACACTGTGGAGCAGGTTAACTTTCTGCTTCCCTGACTATTGCAGGGATGAAAGGAAGACATGCAGTTCTTCCAACCTGTTTTCATTTTTTCATCTTTGCTGGACTTCAGTTGTTAGACCTTAAAGAAATTGAGTGAAAAAAAGGGGCAAGGAGTTAGATGTGTCTAGAAGTGAGACAGCTTTGTGCCTCTCTTGCAGTCCCTTCTACTTGTCAAATGTAGTCTGTTCAGAGTTTGGGGTCTTCCTTGGTTAAATGGAGAGTGCAAAGTTGATCTGATCTTTCTTTTCTGTACCTGACAGGTGAGGCTAGGAGAGAAGGAGTTGGGCAGCCCAGAAGATTCAGAGGAGTTGATCACAGTGGATGCTGTTGGCTGTTTTGAAGATGATGATGATGAAGAGGAGGAGGAGGAGGGGGGAGCTGGTGAGGAGGAAGACCTTGATGTAGTGCTGATAGAGAATGAGGATTCTGCTGCCAAGCAGGTATGCCATGCAAAAGGAGAAAGGGTGACCTGTCTGAGAATCTGCTGTGGGATCCTGTGACTTAGTTGGTCTTGGCTGGTTGAGCTCAGGGTTTCAAAAGTCCAGTCAACCTTCCTTGCACCCCACAGCAGGAGGGTGAGGGCTCTGGAGTTCTTCCAGAGCACAGGGCAATGCAAAAGAGAAGGAGGCACTACGTTTGGGATGCAGCAGGGTGTTTCTGCTGTGCTGTACAGCTCCTACTGGTGTCTTCAAACGTTATGTTGTTGTTGAGGAGCATAAGCAATGTTTTTTTCAAGGGAAAGAATTTCTGACAAAGATATTGACATAGTCTCTTTGAATAGCCCTGCAGTAGCTTGGTCTCATAGCAAACATATGTGTGGAGGTTTATCTTGATAAATATTTTCCCAGTAGAGAGCAGTTACCAAGAAGGAGGTACACGGCTAAGCTACTTCAGGCTTGGAGTGCAAGGGTTGTTTTTAACCCTTGTAATGAAGTGGCCTGCTGACATTAGGTTTTGTGTCTGGCCCTAACCAGATGCTGTGCAAATCCATCTCTGGTATGTGAATCCTCTGTTTTGCTCCCAAGCTTACTAGAAAAATGTAAGAGCCCAGGAAGGGAATTGGCATAGATACAGTAGGCACTAATTTTCTTTTGGTTTCCAGACTGGGCTGAAGGAAGTGTCTTTGGAGGATTACGAAGGAAGCGAGAAGTATTGTCCAGACACAGCCTATGGTAAGCAAGCAGAGTTAAGCACAAAGGTCCACAGAGCCTTCTCTGGCCACATGCTGTATCTGTAAGAGAGGATGGTCTCTACCTACTGCTGTAACGACTTACTGGGCCATGGTGCTCCAGCATCTGCATCAGACTGGTGCAGGTCACTGCTGCCTGGAGAAAGGGCCAAACGTTGCTTTATTACTGTGTGATAAAACATAAGGATGTGATTGATATTTGTGAGCTGCCTTTTGCTTTCAAGAAGAAAGGATGAGAGCCAGATACCTTACTAAGGTAGGAAGTGAACAAGTAGGGCAGGAGTACTGAATAAAGTAGGTAGCAAATGAGGGATGCTCTGGAAAGATGGACCCTGAAAGCATATTGATTAGAATGCTTTCCCACGGAAATGCAGCTTGTATAGAGATACTGAGCAGTACTGACAGTATCGAACTCTCTGTCAGAGCCCAAACTGTGCATGTTTCCTCCACTTCAGAACCCCCACGCTCTACCTAGTGGTTATTCAGACATGTTGCTGGACTGGTGGGCAGTGTTGCCTCCAGATGGCTGTCTTGGGTCCCCACCCTATAAGCGATTCTGACTTCAAACCTCAAACGGCCCCTCGTGTTCTGAGGAGGGCAGCTCTGCAGAGGCTGTTTTGTGCCCAAGGAGAGCTCTGTTTACACCAATCTTCCATATCGCTGTAACCTTCCAGTATCGTGTGGCAGATGGAATAATGATTCATGCTGTGAATGTTCTCTGCGTGTTCCTCTTGCGCGCCTGCTGTCTTCT
>JANHGO010007315.1:0-20161 GCA_024606505.1 Aquila spilogaster | reverse complement strand
GAGGGAAAAGAGAGAGGAGAGGGAAAAGAGGGAACGGAGGGGAAAAAGGGGAAAGAGACTGGCGAGGGAAAAGAGGGTTACCCGTTTACAAGGATTTTCTCCAGGCACATTTCCTTACCTTCACACAAATACCTTATGGCTTCTGCAGCTGTAAAGGGATTATTAACAGAGTGGTTTGCGTTCCTACCACACACTGAACACCCCAGTTGCTACGTGGGTGTCAGGCTTCAATCAAGGCAATGCGTAGCAGCCATCGAACACTTACTGTATATCTCTGAAAGGCACGGCACACGCACAGTGTCGTTCAGGTGTGCCGGAGGTATCGTCCTCCAGTAAAACTGGGTCCATAGCAGTGGTGCTCCAGGTTAAAAACCTTCCAGTGAGTCAACAGCATGAGCTGTCAAGCCAGAGGAACTTCCTGAGAAGCGAAATTGCTGTTTGTGTTTTGCTCAGCACGTCACACCCACTATATGCTACTTGGAAAACGGCGTGTGAGCAGGAGGTCACATTGCCTGGGTACGAAGGTGCCGGTGGAAAACAAGGTAAGGAGGTCAAGACTACAGCCAAGCAAGCACCGCTTCATTTGTGTCTCAGAGAGGGGATTTTGAGTGCAAGGAATTCTACAAGGGGCCTTGCTTGCGTGCCAAGGGGGTCAGAGAGAGTAATGGTAATCAGGTGGAGGAAAAAAAGCTAGCAGCAGATAGGATCATGTAAGTGTCCCTTTCTAGCCCGCTTGCAGTAAATGGCATTTGGCCAGCATTTCACCTTCTGTATAGGTCGCTTCATGGAACTACAACAGGCATGTTCCATGGGCTTCTCCTACTCCACATAACTTCCGTTTTCAAGAGAAAAAGGAGAGAAAGATAAAGGTAAGAAGTAAGTTGAGGAGTACTATGCTTACTGCCTACCCAGACCATAACAACAGAAAAATGTGGGTTGGAAAGGATCTCTGGAGATCATCCATTCCAAACTCTACTCAACACAGGGCCAAACTCAAAGGTAGATGAAGGCACTCACTTGAGACGGTTGCTGTGTACAACTGAGTCTCACACCCCCCCAAGGATGGTGATTCCTCAGCCGCACTGGGCATCTGCTCCAGCACTGACCCACCCTTGCTGTAAAGAGCCTCTTTTCTTATATCCAGAATTTGCCAGAACTTGTGACCCCTGTCTGTCATCCTTGCAGCTCCGAGAATATTCCATCTTTTCCATAGCCAGCCACCCATTAGGTAGTTGAAGAACATAGTTTATACAGCTGAGGAACATACAGTATATAAAAGGGATAGGAGGAGGAGGTAAGTTTATATACTGTGTGCTCCCAAGCAAGTTGGTCCCTAGTCTGTGCTGATGCCTGGGATTGTTCTGCCCCCGGTGCTGAACTCTGCACTTCTTCTTGAGCTTCATGAGGTTTCTGCTGGCCCAACCCTTATGCCGCTCTACCATCCAGCATTGCCTTCTCCTGCCCAACACAGAATTTAATGCCATCCACAAAATGGCTGAAGGTGCACGCTAGCTCATCATCCAAGATCAGTGCTGAACATATCGTACAATACTGACCCCTTGTATTGACCTTGGGATGCTCTTTTTGCTACACTGTGCCACCTGGACGTTGAGCCATTGATTATTACCTTTGAGTCCAGCGGTTGAGCCAACTTCTAATCCATCTTCCCGTTCCTTCACCCCACCTGCATTTCCTCAGCTTTCAAATGAGTCCCGTGGGACACCACATCAAAAGACATTTTAGAGACAAGATAAACAATATTTGCTGCTGTCCCCTTGTCTCCAGAGCCAGTTGTTCCCGCACAGAAGGCGGCCAGGCTGACCAGGCGTGACGTGCCCGTGGTGAAGCCACGCTGACTGATCCTGACGGCCACCTGGTACTTCATGAGCCCGAAAATGGATTCCCAGGGCATGTGCTGTGCATTTCTTGCTGCCTGAGGGAGTGAGAGAAGGCTGCCTGCCCTGTCGCTCCCTAGATCCTCATTCATTAGTGTTAGCCTTTTTCCCCATCATCAAGGGGGTCTCCATGATTTTCTACTGACGATTGGCTGCAGTCTTGTACTCACATCACCTCCAGCCCCAAGCATTCGTAAGGAAAACTTGTGCAGTGTATGAAGAGTTGTGCAGTGCATTAACACATGTATCAGAACAGAACAGAATCAGCGAGACAAATTCTTCCTGGAATTAAGATTGAGATTAATGAATTTCTGTACTGTGGCTTTGGCGCATGCTTTTCACATACTCGCCACCAGAGTAAATAAGTGTGACTGTCCCTTAAGAAATGCACCAAGCCCATTTGTGTACATCCTTATCCACACCAACCTCCTTCTCCCCAAAACCAACCTTGAGTGTCAAGGCTGCAAAGTCATGGTCAAAAGTTCGGTAGCACTAAAGTTAGAGTGGTCTAAACAGGCGTGAATTTACAAAGAGAGATCCTAGAGCTTTATTCATACCAGCAAGTGATGGGGCCCAACAGGAGCCGATCTGCAGAGCCCAGGGCGCTGAGGAAGCGACATCCACACTCGAGGGGTTTCCCTTCAGGACGACAAGCCAGGTGCTCATGTTCAGCTGAGGAGCCCAGTTCTCGTGCCCCAGGAGAACCAGAGAATCAAAGGAGTGGCCAGTCCTGAGCTTCATTTCACAGGCACGCTCCTGACCCACACTAAAACTTGTATCAAGACGTGCACTGGACAGTCCAGGATTTCATAGCCTCAGAGCCAGCGTTAACACCAGCCGCCCTGGCCTCTAAGGAAACGTGCCTGCTAGTCCTGGCTCCCTAACTCATCCCCTCACATCTCTGCATTATGCTTGCTTCTCCTCCTCCATGACTGGGCAGCTTTTCCATGCTTCATTTTGTCCTTCAGGTCACTTTTATATGACACTGCCCAGAGCAGGGCTGAGAAAACCCCCATCTTTTCTATCCCTGTAGAGTTTTCCAGCCAGTAATTATTTTCCCAAAATGCCTGTGAGGTGAAGGAACATGTATTAACCCTGCTTTACAAGTGGAGATCTGGTGTATAGAAAGCCTAAGGAAAAAATATGCACCCATTTTGGAGTGTCAGCGAGGCACCTAAAACCTGATTTAATATTACATTCAGGCTACAGCCTTGACCAACTTCAGTTGCAGCTGTGAATAAACAGGGCTCGTGCAAGTCATATCCCAAGGCTTGCGGTTACAGAATGAGGAACCTATAACTAGTGATATCCCTTGTGAGAAGTCAGGGTTAGATGACATAATTAGCATCATGCAAAACTTTTGTGGCAACTGCTGGCAGATTGTAAGATAATCTTTTTTCTTCATGCAGTTCTCCCCTCCCTCAATACCCACCTTCTATCTTCTGCAAGAGATAATGAAGCAGAACCACAGGCATTTTACTCTTCTTCAAGACCCTGCTCAAGCCAGGAGTCCCCATCTCTCCAGTACAATGAATGACACATGAATTCTGTGAAAAAAATAGCATGTGACAATGTAACAAGAATAACTCCTAGGCTAAGAAGCATGGGTGAGAAGGGCAGGGGGAAACCCCTAATTTTGGCGTTTCCCAGCCTTTTGTACCAGCCATTGCAAACTCAGCACTTCCTGAATGTAAATTCTAGACATAGGCAAAAAAAAAAAAGCGGGGGGGGCAAAAAGCAAAGCAAGTCCCATCAGCCCCGGCATCCTTCACAGGTTCTTAGTGCAAGTCTTCTTGCACAGTCAATCCCTTCCTTCTCCTCTGTCTCCCACCCTGTTTGATTTCAGTCCTATTGCTCTTCCCTCCTAAGCTTCCCTGAAGTGTTCAGTCTCCTTATCCATGCCTACATCCCAGATTCCCCCCAAAATATCCTCACCCCTCTAGTCCCCAGTGGCTCACCACTTGGGTCTAGCACCTGAGGCTGCAGTACACTGTTGCAGTGAGGTGCAGTGGTTGATGGCAGACCCCTCTTCACTATTTGCAGGCTGGGACAGGTCATACCCTCTATGAAGAATTTAGCCACCAAGCTCTAGGGCTTTTCCCAGTTTGTGTGGCCTGAATCCTTCAAAGATTTGTCATTTTCCCAGTGGTTTTATCACACAAACAGAAAAAGGCACATTTCAAACAACACAATGACTTCACCTTCTCACTGAGTTTTAAGTCCTTCATCCCTTGCAAGACATCTGTGTAGCACACCAAGATTTTTTTCCCCATCAACCACAACCTAAGCAATTTTCCTAAAGGGTATTCCCAGAAATGTCATAACCATTTTAGCTGTTAGAAACAGTCAGCAAAATTAGAAGTAATCAAAGCCAGAGGTTTATAAAGAAAGCATTTAGGAAACCTAATTGCAGCTGGCACTATCAGCTCTACATCCTGTAAAAGAAACTACCTCAGCCAAATGCCCTAAACTACTTGTAAGCTCCTCCAAGTTGAAGATGAGGTGCTCCAGGATCCAGTCACACTTGCAGAACTCACCTCAAATAACACAGGCGTTAAACAAAGCAAAACTCAAGTAACCCCATGAAACGCCAGGTTCCCTGACTCACCCGTGCCTGCCCTCTCAGGTAGAGCAGAGACTACACTAAATCTCTCTGTGCCTTCAGCTCAAGTAAAGTGCCTAGCACACTCAATATGTTTCAGAATAATACATTATAATGCAAGCCCTCAACTGCATGTTAAAATTTCAGGTGGCTAATAAAAGTATCACTTGCAGTCTGGAGGCTGCTGCACTGATTGCAAACACATACGCCTCTGATCATTTGTGTGTCAGGGCAAAATTAAAATAATGCATCAAATTAAGCTCCTGACAGTATTCAGTGTAACCTGCATTAGCCGTAAGCACTGGCAGCCTACACGCTAAGTTCACTCTGCATGACTGAACCCAGAGGTTACAATTGTCTTTTAAAGATATCTGCTGGTAAGAGAGTCATTAATATTTTATTCCTGCTCTATCTCCTACAGGAACTTTTCACCTTCTCTAAACATGTTACAAATACCTTCAGTACTCCCAGCCTCATAGGAAAAGTTTTGTTTACAGGGTGCAGTCATCAATAAAGCTTATTTGGTATGTTGTCCCTCGAGCGATGGCTTCTTCATGTCTGATGATGGCAGTTCTCCTCTACAGAAAGTGCTCGTTATTCTCCCCTTCAGGGATGGGGAAGAAGAAATGGATTGAAGCTTCGTGACTCATTTTCAGGAGGCAATACCTGTTTGAGCAGGATCAGCAGTGACTGCAGTGGCAATGGCTTGTAGAGGTCCTCCGGAGCAATGTCACCGCACAAAGGTCTGCGTGCAGCATGCCATGCTGACAGTCAAGTCGGTCTGGCCAGTTAGGGATGGGTTAGCTGGACTTGGAGCAGAACTCTAGTTTCAGTGTGCTGCCCAACCTCTCCCTTGGATTAGGAAGGGAGAGGGGCCGGGGATCCCAAACACTTTAAATGAAGAAGCTACTCCATGATACTCTCTACCTTCCCTCTTGTTTCCTACCAAATCAGTTCTGTTTGCGTCAGACATCCAGCTCAAACAGGGACAGGAGGAAGCACTGTAAGCTTTCCGCTAAAGAAACAAAGTCAGGGAATTAACTCTGCACTCCTGGCTCCTTACAAAATTTGCCATTTCTTCCATCATCTCCAAATACGATTAACATGCGCTAAAGAAGATAAAGAGGCAGGGGACGGCAACAGCTCCCCAGCTATAGCCCATCTCTTGGCATACAAGACTGGGCTGGATGTACGTGGCCATGTGAGATTGACCCCACCTGCCTCTGCTGATCCTTCTCCTCCCAGTCGGATCACCCAGCGCTCACACACCAGCCCTGCTCTGCCGTCCTCACAGCCACAGCTCACTGGTCTGAGAGAAGAGATGGCACCCGAAGGATCAGCTGGGACATGAAGTCAAGGCTTCTGCTGCTTTAACAGACAGTGGCATAGCAGCCTAGTATTATTTTGCTTCTTTATATACACCAAAATGATGACAGAGCCTCAAGGTAGGAAACCTCCTCCCAGTTTCCAGCCTCACCTGGCTCCTGGCCAAATCAGACTGGTTTGTGTTTGTGACTGCATCATCTTCTGGCTCCCCTCCTTCTCTGGATGTGAGCTTCTCCCACTCCTTTATTTCCCCCAATATAGGTTTAGACAGCAGTTATACCCCTTCTCCTTTCTTAGGCTGAACAAGCTCTGCTCGCTCCCTGGGAGGGGGGCTCTTCGTTCCACTCAAACACCAGCAGCCCCTCCCTGAATCTCTGCTAGATCCCCCCAGTCACAGCTGATCAGAACTGGAACTGGGTCAAGGCAAAGCCTCTCCACAGCCTTAGTCCCCACATTCATATTTATTGGCCATTATTAGAAATATTTAGCTGGATGCGTGCAGAATCAGGTGGTAGCTTTCTCACAGCCATGTTATGCTGCTGGCTTACAGTTCTTCATTAAAGCCTTTACATTGTCCTTCTGCTCTACCTACAGTCCAATTACATACTTTGCAATGAAAGTGTTTAAACCTGAAACAGTTCCAACCAGAAGCTGCAGAAAAGAGGCCCCAAAATAATGCAAGTAGGAAAACTCTGCCAATACTACTTCAGAACAGGCGAGCACTGCACAAAGCAAATCCACCATGCTGTATTTTAAGCCCCAAATCCATCAGTAAGCGGATTACAATAAAAAAGTATCACTATCTAATGAAGTGATTTTTCTCTAACTGGCAAGCAATCATATGACAGACCCTTACATGGAGATAGCAGTAATGCATGTAACTTGTTTTCCATCAGCATGGCATTTCCAATAACCTATTAAGTCAACCCTAAACCCACAAAACCCAATTACAATTTACTGCAGTACCTTGCTGTCACACAGAGATGTATTTAAATGGTGTGCTGAGATTAAAACCTGACTAAAACACTGTTGTTATTATTGGTCAGCTTCCAGGAAAGTGAAATTATGTTTATACTGTCTAGTAGTCCAGAGGAGTAAAGCAACACACCGCCACTGCTTAGAAAGCAAGGAAATAACACCTTTGCTCCATCTTTGCTATGCAGTTCTGTAATGCTCAATGGGACAAAGGTCTAGTCTACGACACCCTATCCTGATTACACACCAGAGAACAGCAAGTGCATGCATGCATGCAAACCAAGACGCCAACAGGAAACCCACCTGCACTACACACTACACACTACACTTGACCTTAGCCAAAAGGACGAGAACCTAGGTTCTAAAAGCAGCCAAACAAGTACAAAAAATGGAGCGAACGGTGTGGAACTGTGAAAGGGGGTGTGGATGCCCCTTCCTCATGCTGCTTCTTTCTTTCTTGCTGCAACTCTGTCCCTAATCCCTTTCCTCTCACATGTTTCTAAATCCATAATTTTAATCATAAATACCTACCCCGATGGGTTTTACAGCAAAGAGCTAGCCTGAAAAGATAATGAAAGGAAAACAGATGCTGGCAGATGAAAGAAGCTTGTGAAGTCGACAGAGGCATACAAGTAAAGGTCCACTTCAGAGTCCTGTTCTCTCCAGAGCGTTTGCTGAGTCTTCTTGCTCGCTGCCTTTTCACAAGTACAAATGGTACAGCATTGCAAAGAACAGTCAGAAACCGAGGAAACTGAGTAAGTGCAAAGAGTCAACTCTTACTCTACAAAATGCTTAAAGTAGTATGAGAGTAAAATAGGTGGATCCAAAGTGAAACTTTGCAGTATGGCAGATTTGAAATTTTACTTGCTGTAAAACCTTACTGGAAGCCATTCGAAACGTAAAAACAAAGATGCCAAACACAGAACAGAGCAGTGATAATTTTTCCATAAGTGAATTCCTGACCAACACATGAAACATCTAAGTAGCAGCTCATGCAATCTTTATGTTTCACAGTCACCACAAGTCATTCGTGATTGGTAACAACTCCCTGAATTTTCTCTTTGCGTTCCTCAAAAATATGGAGAACATTTTGTATTTCCTACAGCTTCTTCCACCCTTCTGACAAAAGAAGAATAACAGGTCATACTGCGGTGCATCATCCAAAGACTTCTCAGGACATGGGAAAGAAAATTGAGTAAAACAGAAAGGCTGTAGACAAGAGGAAAAAAAGATCTACAAGACTAAACGTTCCTACTTCTTAAATCACAGTAGGTGCATAATGTAGTTGTTGAAGGAGCTCGTTATTCCACAAGAGCTCTTTCTTCTCCTTGTATGCTTCCAGCACAGCTATACATTTTTCCTAGATGAGATCCATTTACTTAGGCACGATTGAGAGCCTTGGCTAGCTTCTCAGCATTAAATCGCTTTCCAGAGCATGTACAGATGCCCTATGGTCCACGATTACCCTCCTATTTGCAGATTTGCTTTTGCCCCACAAACTGCTCAGAAATGACTTGTACACATCCAGGGTGGTCAATGTATTTCTGGCAGTTAGGGTGGGTACTGCATTTCCAGGTGTGCAACCTTCAGGATTATTTTTTCATTACTTCCTTTCCACTTTTTTTTTTTTTCGTTTTTGTGATTTCAAACAGACACCCACAGCAGATGCTTCATGCTTTCAGCCTGCCATGTGCACGCTGTCCCATCAGCAGCTGCTCCTCTGGCAATGCACATCTACCATACGGGGGAGCACACTTTCTCCTCTAACACCTCCTATAAAGCTCCAGCAACTTTCCTTCAACATGCTGTCCAGCAGCTCCGGGGGGCTGTAAAGCAACTGCCCATGGCTTTTTTCAGCGTTGCTCTCCCAGACATTGCCTGGCCTGGGTTTACCAGTCTGGAATTTCTATCGGCACAGTTCCTTTTGATGACTCAAAGCAAACACACATCTTTTTTCCCTGTCTGGATTAAAAGGGAAAAATGATGATTTTACAGTAGCTAGCCCCCAACAGCACCAACTCTGTGCTTACACCAGCCTGTTGCCACCAGCTGCATGGCTGCAGGCCTAATGCTGCTTGCTGCATAAGGGAAATGTCTCCTGCTGCACAGCAAAACAGGCTGCAGGCCCTTCAAAGCTGCTCTGGTGGCGACGAGATGAGGCACCTCAGGCTACTGCCACACGCAGGAAAGCAAGACGACAGCTCAGCTGCACACAACTGTATTAAAAGCACAAAAATAGAGATTTATAGAAGGCAGCACCCAAGTCAGCTGCACACATCAGTGCGAGCTGAACTCACTCCTCCTCCAGGAGGGAGGCACTCTGCGCTCGCCAGCCCAAGCACTGCAGGCTTTGCTGCTAATAGGATCATTTCCTTCTAAAACCTTCCTCACGGCAGCGGCCCAGGAACACGCACAGCTAACTTAGGCTGAAAGGGAATTTTCCACCACCCACAAGCCTCTTTCTACCTTGCATAAATCTTCTCAAGCGCAGGCCACAAAGAAACCGCACCAGCCTCTGCAGATGACATGTAACAAGCAATTAGCCACGATAAATCTTCAGGGCCCGACTCCTGTGTCAAGTTTCCTTCACACACTCAGATTTAAAATAAGCACACGTTGAATTTACACCTCCTTCCAGGTCCCTTCACATTGCCTTAATAATAGGATGGGGGCTTAGTGTAAATCACGATAAGGCCATTAAGCAGAAAGATCATTCACCCTCTCTCTGTCAATTAAGGGATATCAGATACAAGCAGATACACTGAACGAGACATTCTTTTTCATCTGAGAACATAAGCTTAAGCAATCCCTATATAATCACTCTCTTCTCAGCAAACTTTCTGGAGCGCAGATAAGATCAAAGGTGGCTTTCCCAGCCAACAAAGTTATTAACACCTCAAGGAAAAAGTAACGTTACACAGAAGCCAGAGCTGTCTGATGGCTTCCTTGATCTGAGGACAGAGACAAGCAGTAGCAGCAGGGGGCTGTTACCCTTAGTACGAACAGGGCAGCATCTAAGCACAAATAGAAAAACAACATGCTTATCTGTGAAAGATATGTATTTTCAGGCCACTTTTGAACTGCTACTTCTTTTAAGGAACAGTTCCCAAAATAAAAATATTGCATACATAGTTTAACTACAGAAAAACATTTTCATGGCACGTGAGCAGAAAGCATGCTGGTGATAATGCACCAAGTGCTGAAGTTAAAGGAAAAGGGGACAGGCATTACCCTTAACGTTGGTTCAAGAGCAAGTGAATTCTGGATCCACTTTCACCACAAGGAAGAAAAAAAACAAACACCAAGACCTGCCCCCCTCCCCAGACAGCTGATTTCTAGAAGTGTCCTTAATTTTATAAAGAACGTTAAGATAACAGACCCCTGGAATACATTTTAATTCATGACTTTTGTCTTGCTTAGCTGAGATCAGAGGCCAGGCTGGGAGCACTAGGGAAGGGAGTCCATGAGAAACAAGGAGCTCCACGACAAGCAGCAGCAAAACTGTCTCCTATCTGTACTTTCCCTAAAGCTAACATACAACACGGACTCTCTGATGCACAAAGAACATTTCCTCTCCTATTTTCAAGGGATTACTGCAACTCACTATCCGTAAGAGCTCGACTTTCCTCTGCAAAATGTGGTTAAAATGGGCCAGAGGATTCAAAAGCTGCTGAGGAGAGACAACAAAAAGAAACAGATATGCACAAAGGATGTGAGTTTGTTTTCTGAAGCTGCAACAATAAGAAAAGAGAAGTAACCATCTGGGCGAGCAGTTCCCAAAATATGACATAAATATCACCTGCAGTTTGAAAGCACTATTTAAATGACATCCAAACAGCCAAACAACGTCCACGCATGCCACTGGGACTAAATTTGTAAAAGCCTTCTATAGAGTACAACTAAGCTAAAACAAAACACAAGCATTTAATTCATCATAACTAGCAGGGCAAGAGCCTCCTTCCCAACACAGTATGCTCTGGCCACCCTACCTGCACCGGACTAACAAAAGGAGAAGCCTACCATACCTCACCAAGGGCTTTCATTTCTTCCAAGTTTCTCCAAGAGTCATGCCAAAACCATGCCATCATTACTTCAGCCATGTGAGGAAAAAAACACACTTCTAGAAAGAAAATATAGCTCAGGAAGGTGTCACTAAAAGGAGAAACTTTGTGCTTGAATTGAAGAAATGGTAACAAGTGTTCAGTCTCAGCCTGGAAAGCACAGGAGCATGGAGCTGGGAGAGCAGTACACACCTCTGCCTATGTCGGTCCACAGCTCTGTTCACATTTGCTGTCAGATGCCTGAGAGAACTCAACACAGAGAAAGCTATTAGAAAAAATATTATTACTTCATATTTATGTAGCACTTTCCACCTGGCAGTTTTTAAGCAATCAATACATTAAGTAATTTACCAAGAAAAATATAAACATACATTGGCATTCTGTGTGATCAGTAGCTTATGCTTTCAGAGGAAAACCATTCTACTTTATCTTTATTAGAATTAAACTTTAAGGCCTGAATTTACTATACATTATTCACTGTTACATTTTAAATTGGCAGAGAGGTAATCAATCAGGTCATTAGCTCCAAAATGCATTTAACAGTACATTTTGCTAAGTTCCCATATTAAGAAAATCACAGAAAAACCTGGAGCTGTTAACATCTTTTTATCATTGGTTAAGAACTAACAAGTTAGGGCACTGTAATTGTTGTTTTGAAAAAAAAAAAAAAAAAAAAAAAAAAAAAATTTTAAGAAATTCCACCTTCCAGCTTTGTCACCCTGGACTATTCTCTTGCTAACGATGCCCCGTTAATGATTCTCCCTTATTTCAATTACTCTGTTGAGATCTTTCTGAAATCATTTCCAGCTACAACAGGGCTTCCTTTTTGTGGATAGCAGCACATGTCAGCTTGGCACAGCTTTCCTTTTTCACAAGTGCAAGATGCTTCCTTGTGTTGATACAGGAAGCTATCAAAAACATACTGTGGCTGGATTTAAGAGCAGATTCCATAGCACTGGCCATCATTAGCATTTCTAGCCAGCAACATTATGCTGATCTGAAAATTAATCTTTTGGGACTAAGATTTAAAAAATACAGTTCACATGCTCACTGTGACAGAGCAATTCCTGTATTTCAGATACGTGGTCTCTATCTCCCATGGCCTGCAGGATGAGGTGGCAGCGCACTGATTTATTGCTGGTGAACTCAAACAAGAGACTGCTCTTTATTAGACACAATGCAAGCACAGGCAAATATGATGGCTGCATCTGTTCAGTTCTGTTTTTCTTTTTTTTAATGCATAAAATGGGTACACAAATTTAAGTAACGTTCAGACTCATGGCAAGTAGCCAACTCACCCCATCGGTAACATGAAAATTGGGCACTTTTGAGTCGGGACACCAGAGCAGTGAATCACTGGAAAAATCAGGGATTCATCCTGTCTCCTTTAGCAATAGGGAGATAAATTTTCAGAGGGGGATAAGTTTTCTGTTCTCTGAGGTACTGAATATTGAGCAAGGCTGGATATAAGAAAAAGGTAGATCATTAACCCAAGTAACTCTAGCAGCTCTTTTATATGATATCCCGCCTTTGTGGCTTCTTTATTAATCTTAACTGTTAGAAGACAAAACAAGTTAAATTGTGTGAGAGCATCCCGTGGTTTCTATATGTGCTCCCACAAATACAACTAATACTTTATTTTAAATTAATTTTCCTTAAAGTTTCCCTGGCAGTTTCATATTTCTTCTATGCTCCATTTGCATCCGGTGTTTTCAGATAACTTACACAGCCAGGAGTTAAATAATATCTTGAAAATCCAAAGCAGAATTATGAGGCTCAATAGATCAGTAGTAAGTACAGTAAACACTTGACAAAAATACAAAGACAACTGGGCTCTGGAACCAGTGCCTTTTTTAACACCTCTAAAGCTTCTGTCTAATTAGGTTCATTTTGTGACAAACAAGAATGGGATTAGATCAGCATTACTGTTATTATAGCAGCCACATGACAGAACTTAGATGATTTTATTTGTCAAGCATTTAATCAATTTTTAGTCCTGCACTGGCCTCTCATTTTCAAAGCTCATGGGAGACTACATGCCTTTCTCATGAGCATGAATCATCAAGTTCACCCATGTGTCAGAGTTAACCTACAGTGAAATTGCCATTTTTATAAATACTTTACAACATTTAAAAAATGGCATTATGTCTGGGAGAAGGAGGGGAAGATCACAGCCGATTCGTTCTCCCTCTTTTTCCCTGGAAGGAAGAGGGGAGAAGTGGAATTCTGTATTTCAGGTAACAGACACTTCATTCCTAACAGATTGCAATGTCACATACTGAAAACATGGTCAGTAAACAACAACTATAAGCCCCTACTTGTTCATATGACAAATATTTCACTGAAAAATGGAGCAACATCAAAAAGCTAGAAAACAAATGGTCATTCTCAGCTCTGTCAGTGTTGCAGCTGGTATTCACGCAGGTTTAGATTCATCCATGAGACATTTCTTCAGAGCTTATCCTAGGTGTCAGTTAAGCAAGAAATCTGGCTCCCGATAACCAAAGAGTTTAAAATCACCTTCAAACCGCGCGTAGAGACGTCTTATGTCTCTCTTGCTAACTCCTGAAAAATACCGCTCTACTTTTGTTTTGTTGTACACTGTTATGCCTGGTGGAATCGTGGGGTACGATACCAGATGGTCTATGCCGGCTGCTTTCAAGATATACGGAGCATCGTCCTCCAGGGTTTCATGGTGTCCAATCACACTATATGTGATTTCACAGGGGGCACAAAGTTCCACATACGTTACCCAATGAATGATGTGGTCACCAAACTGAACATCCAGCCATCGGTGGTTAGGGTCACCCAGATAGCGCACAAAATCCTCAAACTGCAGCCCTTTGGTCTCTGTGCGATTCTTTCTGTATTTACGAATGATGCCAGGAGCAATTTCATGCCGGTACCAAGGTTCAAACCGAGGATTGTGCACAAACTTGTCTTTAAATGCAGAAATAAGTCTTTCAAATGGATCTCTAACAATAAAAAACTTGAAGTATAAATTCAGTCTAAACAGAGGAAGGAAAAAGAAATAAATTAAATAATTAAGATAAGTGTTTAGCAAAGACTTACAAAATGTACATAAACAGACCACAGACACAGCAATATGAATCTTACACCACTTGCATAGTCTACCAATATTATAATCAATAGGACTAGAAATACAATTTCTGTTTTTTTACTAACAGTTTTTGTATACAGTACAAAGTGGAAGTAGTTCATCCTAGTTTTCACATTTTATTCAAACTGGAGGAGCTTAGTTTATCTCAATCCATATAAACAGGAGACAAAAGATGCTGAAAAGATGCTGAAAGCTCCAAGTCAAAGATTTTTTTAATGCCATGTGATTAAGCTCAAGAAGCAAAATACCCAAAGACATGGAAAAAGTGGTTTGGTGCAGCTAAATGCAAAGAGGGATGCATTTTTCACTGGCAGGTAGCTAGACAAATCACTGCTTAAGTAAGAAAAAAAAAAAATTCTGGTATTTCATTTGAAGTTTTGTCATGTTTTCAATAATGGCCAAGAACATTATTTTCCTGAGACCACAATTTTCAAAAGAAATTCATATTTTGTTGTGATACCACTGAGCTGTAATATTCTGTAGTCAGAGATTATCCGTAGGAGGAGCAAATTGGAAACAAAGTTTATTCCAGTAAATAGTTGAGAAAGGAAATCTGGAGCGCAACCCTCACTGAAATAAGCGGATGGACTCTTTCCAGCATCAAGAGGCACTTGGATCAGTCTTCAGGTTCTCTTGACTTACTCCTAACCAGGCAGGGCTACAGGTCAGCAAACTACATCAACAGATCCACACCATCCCTCTCTCTCTCTCTCCACCTAAACTCTCTGATATTTTATTTCAAAATTCCCAACCAAATCCATGCTATGCATCTCCAGCACAACTTCTGTGGTGGGCTGACTGCAACAACCCAAATCATAACAGCATTCAATTTTAAATACCCTAGCTGTGCTTACCCCCCAGGTGAACAGTCACTTGCTATGCAGGGCTGTTCACAGGGAGGGAGAACAGATCCACATTCTCAAGAACACGGTGACAGTATTTTCTCATACACACTATCAACACAATCAAGTGACACCCCTTCCACAGGCACAGCTGTAACAAATGTATTTGTACCACTGAATGCACCAAACCTTGGACTGAGCTCTACTCATGGCTGACACCACATGTATAATGGGCTGACTCTTCACAATGACTTAATACACACAAAACCCACGCAAGCTTACAAGTGTCCACTGTCATCTTACGTCCTGTTCTCCCCATGCTGCCACCCCTTACAAGGATTATATATGGCATAGGCTCTAGTAGGGATGAGAGCAGACCCAGGCAAAAATCTAGCCAAAGTAATTTAGAAGGCTCTACTGCAGAGAAGTACTTTTTCTGCTCTAAGAAGAACCAGCAGCACCCAAACAGGAAGATAAAGTGGTTCAGCTGAACGGACAATTCTCTCAGGCTAAGGAGCACTAACATTTTAAACCTATTCACTTCAATCCCAATAAGTAAATCTGCCTGCAGTGATGTGTAGGCAGTAAGATTTACTCTACAAGGCGTCAGGGTGGACCTTCCAACAAAACTTCCCTTCTGAAGGTCAACTATGTGACAACTAGGTATGCACTGAACTACACAAACCCTACATCCAGAGGGAGCTGGCTGGCTCACCTACCACCAACTACACTGGCGTTCTCCTTCAAAGCCAGTAGGAAGGTAGTCACAGCAAAGTCTGTGAAGATAACAGAATAGTGCCATAATATAAGTGGTGGAGCAGAAATCCCCTTGTCCTCAATTCCAGACGCGGACTTCAGCTGTACTCTTGATTACTCCTAACACCACTGACTCCAAACCCCTCCCACACCCCTGGGAAGCCACCTCTTACCGTTTTTTAATTTCAGAGTCACTGAAGGAGGACAACCGTGGAAGGCCATTCTTCTCATGATCATGTACAATATTTTCTGGGATCTCTTCTATGGAAGAAAATGCTCCTAGACAAATAAAAAAGAGAGAGCAAGTGAATCTTTCAAGGGAAAAAAAGTGAGTACAAGGAAGCATGTGTGCCTTTCACTGACAGCTTTTTGTTTTATCTTTCTCTTTTCTGTATTTTTAGCATTTACAGTTACTATGTTTAAAACTGTTAAATGATGAGAGATTCTGACTGAGAAGCTGAAAACTGTTAAAATTCTTTAGGGTATGCGACATCAAGGTCCAAGACCAAATGGCCTCAAAACTCTCAGAAAAGCACATTACGCAAATTTCATCAGCAATTATGTCTAAGCCTGTAACTCCCCACCGCAGTGTCCCCATTCTCTTTCCCTCTGCCCACACATACAAGTGGAGGAAGACTATGAGGATTAACTCCAAAGAAGGAACCAGCTTTTTGGCTGAGCTTCTACCAGCAACGAAAAATAAATGCTGTGGGCTGCTTTTGGAACTGCTTCAACACAAAAGCACTTTGCTGTCAGGATCCATGAAGTTCTTTTCACAACTGTGCTGTGCTGAAACAAAAATTCCAATCATACAATACTACACAGACTAAAAAGCACTAAAATTAACATAAAAAGTCTCCAAATATTAATTTCTGCAAGCACATAAGCTGACAAGAAAAACAATGTCACTAAATTCTGATGCATTTATTTTAAGATCCTGATCCTGGAAGTTTTTTTGACCTTCAGAAATATCTCATGTGGACCCCTTGGGCTTTAGGAGTAAGCCTTCATACAACAGCAGCATTTCAGAGTACCAACCTGCAACAAGAACAGGGGGATACAAAACAAGCTCTTTAGGTGAAAGCCTCTACAGCCTTCTCTGTTCCAGAACTGCAGTGAATAGTCCACACCACTCAGCTTCTCAGTTTTCTCATTTTTATTTTTTTTCGGTGGTGGTGTATTTTATTAATTTCAGTTTTCTAATTATATATTTCGGTACTCTGGGTGAATTACATGTGGACAACAGATGTCAGACTAGACAGCCTCAGAAACTGAAACTTTGCATTCATCCAGAGCAGAGATTCAGTACAAGCAACAGCAGAGTTAACTCCGTCGCAGTACCACAGCTGCATTTCTCCATCCTGAACCTCCAAATACCACTTAGGTATTTGGACATAAAGTATTCCCCCTCAAGTATCAGTCCTGCCTGCTGAAACTACCCAAAGAGGAGAAAGTTAGGTCACCTGCAGCGCTAGTCTTCAGCAGCAGATACTAGTACACTGGCAGCTCAAGGCAGAAGAGACCAGTGTTTATGTGGAAACAATTTTCTATCATTATTCAACATGCTAGAACTAGAAGCTCAAGGTGAAAAGCTCCCTGCTGGTAAGACATGAGTTACCCTCCACTCAATGCAGCCAATACATCCCTGCCTGTCCTGAACTATTCTTTGCATGTTATCTCTGTTAAATTCTGATAAGAGCAGGTACTTCTAATGCACTCATACAGTTTCATATTTAGTACTTTCTTGGAGTGTGGCTTTCATAGGTATTTAAGACACATGCCCATACCTATGTGCATGTGTATCTTTGCTAGATTTTCAGCTCCCATCCGTATATCAGAGTTGAAACTAATATTAAAGTTTTTAAAGACATACTCCTTGCTACAAAAGTTTTGCTGAGGGACACAGTTCCTTTGCCAATTTGTGACTGTTTCCTTCTGGGTGTGCAAACTAGTTCACACAAAGTAAAGAAAACATAAAAACCCAAGTGCAGAGCTGGGTGTTTGCAGGGTGCTTCTAACAAGAAAGCTGGGTTTACAATGTTCAGGTTTTGCCCACATCTTGGTGAGCTATGCTACCTGCAAAACCACAGAAGGACCTCAACTGACCTGCCCATATGTAGCAAATTCACAGCCCTGGTTCACAGACAGGCAAGACCGTCTCTTGTCAAACAAGGGTGTGTTACGTTAAATACGATCACATTAAGTTTATGTGCACAGGCAGAGGTACAGTAGAAAACGTTGACGAAATGAGTTATTTTTATTGGCATACCAGGTTACTAGAAGAGGATGGTAGGCTACATATACACAAGCAATGTTCACCTTGTAGATCATTTTTCAAACACATTAGTCCCTTTACTCCTTCTTTTATAGTCTTTTATACCTTTGTTGACCAAACTATTGCCTTAAGCACCTCAGTAATCTTCGTAACTCCTATGATGGCTCACTGACAGCACATACACAAGATTCAGCAGTACAGACCAGTAGCAGCTGCCAAGTTTTAACTAGCTTTCTTCATGGCTAAAAAATGCTAGTTAAAAGTCAGTGTCCTCAAGTCAGAAATTTTATATTATTGTTTCTTAGGGAATTGTGATACCTTGTAATTTACTTGTTTCAAATTCTATAAATTAGTGCCACCCCTTCAAAGATAACAAATCTACCTACCACATGCATATGGGTACTCTTTCATGACTCAAATCACTTTTAAGCTAAGTAATAACTATTTATTTTCACAGAAAGAACAGGTGTATTTTCTTTAAAAGGGATGTTTTGAAAGGACTAGGAGCAACTGTGAAGAATGAAAGGCTGAAATTAAGTATCAGTGCACAGAAAAGCAAAAAGAATCCATTTTTGTGTTGTTCCAGTTGGACCAATTCTGTTCTTTCCTCCTCCTCAAAGAAACCCACGCACCCACAGCAGAGTAGATACCATTTAAAACGATCAAGACTTTTTTCCACTGAGTGTTGCCCACTTTTGGCGTCTGACAAAACAGGATCTTGTGCTTGTCACACACAAATATTCGGTCCAAGACGAATTTGGAAACTGCAGTGTGAGAGAGATTTCTCAATGCAGCGTCTCTGCAGACATTCCTGAGAAGCTCAAGTCTTTCCATATGAACGAGGGGTTGGCGGATCAGATTTCCAGAAAAAGCTTTTCCAGTTGGCTTTATGAAATGCAGAGGGGAAAGAAAAAACAAAAAGTGCAAGAATTTAGTTCTCAGATCAAATTCTAAAGTATAAAAATGCCCAAACCGTGCATCCTAATGACTCCCAGATTCACAATTAAAGCATTGCTATGTATTAACTAAAGGAGTAGCAGAGTTTCCTTCCCATGCTGCTGCTGTACACATTGGTTCGACTCTCAAGTCATTACGTAGTAGTAGACAGTAGTAAGAGCTTTTCCATACAACAATTTAAGTCCACTGCAGAGCAGAAGGGTCTTATCTGTACATGCCTTGACCAAATACTGGAACTCCCACAAAACTTCAACAGCCAGTAAGAAAGCTTGTGAGGAGTTGGGACAGAAATTTCAACAGAAATTAAGCTTTAATCTCCGAGAAGATGGGGCTTAGGGATGCTGACCCATCTGGCTGGGAAGGAATAATTTAAGATAAAAGTTCTGTGTTGTTTTCTAGCACCTCTAGGCATTCAGTGTTTTCATTTACCCAAGCTGCAACAAAATTAAGTGGACAAAAATTCACACAATGAACATCAGTGCTTACTGTGGCAAATAAGAGAAGTAGGCAGGACTCCTCTCCCCAAAAATGGATGAACTGCTTGTTATGTCTCATTTTTCCGAGACTAAGACAGGAACCACAACCACCTCCGCCTCAGGATTAGTGGGGAGAGAGGAAAAAGGACCTTGTCTGATTAACAGGTGATGGGAAATTTTAAATTTCTACTGACAAATCTTCCTCCTTCCACTAATTGATTTACACAGCTGGCAATCCCCAATATCAATACAGCCTAGGGGACATACTGCTTGAGAGCAGCCCTGCAGAGAAGGACTTGGGGATACTGGTGGAGGAAAAAATTGGATATGTGCTGGCAATGTGCACTCACAGCCCAGAAAGCCAACCGTATCCTGGGCTGCATTACAAGCAGTGTGGCCAGCAGGTCGAGGGAGGGGATTCTGCCCCCCTGCTCCGCTCTGGTGAGACCCCACCTGCAGTGCTGCGTCCAGCTCTGGGGTCCTCAGCACAGGAGAGACAGGGACCTGTTGGAGCAGGTCCAGAGGAGGGCCACAAAAATGATCAGGGGGATGGAACACCTCTCCTATGAAGGCAGACAGAGCAAGTTCGGGTTCTTCAGCCTGGAGAAGAGAAGGCCTCCAGGGAGACCTGTTTGTGGCCTTTCAATGCTTACAGGGGGTTTATAAGAAAGACAGAGACTTTTTACCAGGGCCTGTAGTGACAAGACAAGGGGTAATGGTTTTAAACTGAAAGAGGGTAGGTTTAGATAAGATAGAAGGAAGAAATATTTTCCTATGAGGGTGGTGAGACACTGGAAGAGGTTGCCCAGAGAAGTTGTGGATGCCCCATCCCTGGCAGTGTTCAAGGCCAGGCTGGATGGGGCTTTGAGCAACCT
>JANHGO010007314.1:0-20163 GCA_024606505.1 Aquila spilogaster | reverse complement strand
AGGCAGGTCCTGCTTGACTAACCTGATCTCCTTCTATGACAAGGTGATCTGCTTGGTGGATGAGGGAAAGGCTGTGGTTGTTGTCTACTAGACTTTAGTAAAGACTTTGACACTGTTTCCCACAGTATTGTCCTGGAGAGTGAGCAAGGCTGATGCAGCGTGGGTGTTGCCAAGAGCAACCATGGGAGATTTAAACGGCCCTGGGGAGCGCCAGCGACCAGGGCGGGCAAACAGAGCGTGGTGTGTCAGAAAGGGCGTGGTGCATCAGAAAGGGTGTGGCGCATCAGAAAGGGTGTGGCTCGGCAGTTTGTGCGGCAGTTCACGCAGACAGGGCGCGCAGGGAGGGTGCAGTCCCCCTCCGAGCTCAAGAAGGCTACTCAACCGGTGGGCATTGTCCTCTCAGAGGGAGACCCAGCTATGGTTGCCACTCCGATGAAAGCCATTGCCATCAAAAATGCACTGACCCAGATGGAGCTCCCATGTAAACATGCAGCTGTCCAGGTCTCCAGCTGCAGGGAGTGCCTGAGCCTGTCAGTGGTACCCGAAGGCAGCAGAGACAACACCTGTATGTGGTGTGACCAGGGGGGTGATCTGCTCAGCCTGGTGGCAGAGCTGAAGGAAGAAGTGGAAGGGTTGAGGAGTATCAGGGAGTGTGAGAGGGAGATAGATTGGTGGACCCACACCCTACCTTCCCTGAGGCAGAGGCAGCAGATGGAGGCTCCACAAGAAGCAGAGGATCCCCTACCTTCTTGCTACTAGGCAGGAGGGGACTTAAGAGATGGAGGGGAATGGATACAGGTCCATGCTCGGGGAGGCAGGCGAATCCCCTCCTGGTCTCCCTCACCTTCCCAGTTGCCCTTATACAACAGCTATGGGACTCTGGAACTTGAGGACCAGGTCAATGAAGATCAGGGTGTAGATGAAGGCCTATCCAGGGGGCTGCCTAGGTTGAGTCAGTCAGCCCCATGCATTCTGACAGCCTCTGTTAAGAGAAAAAGGAGGGTAATTGTTGCAGGCGATTCCCTTCTGAGGGGCACAAAGGGCCCAATATGCAGACCTGACCTATCCCACAGGGAAGTCTGCTGCCTCCCTGGGGCCCAGGCAAAAGAGTTTACTAGGAAACTCCCTGGTCTGGTTCTGCCCTCTGATTATTACCTGCTTTTGGTTGTGCAGGTTGGCAGTGATGAGGTTGCGGAGAGAAGTCCAAAAACAATCAGAAGGGACTTCAGGGTGATTAGTGGAAGGATCGGGAGCACAGATATTGTTTTTCTCAATCCCTTCAGTGGCAGGGAAATATACTGAAAGGAATAGGAAAACATACCTGATTAACACATGGCTCAGAGGTTGGTACCATTGGTGGAATTTGGGTTTCTTTGATCATGGGGAGGTTTACACGGCACTGGGCCTGCTGGTGACAGATGGAGTCCAGCTATCTCAAAGGGGGAAAAGGATTTTTGCTCATGAGTTGGCGGGGCTCACAGAGAGGGCTTTAAACTAGGCTTGAAGGGGGAAGGGGATAAAACTAGTCTCACTAGAGATGAGCCTAGGGGGAGCATACCAATATTGGGGGTGGAATCGATAGCCCAGCTCAAGTACATCTATGCCAATGCACGCAGCATGGGCAATAAACAGGAGGAGCTGGAAGCCATTGTGTGGCAGGATAGCTATGACTTAGTTGCCATCACAGAAACATGGTGGGATGACTCCCATGACTGGAGTGCTGCAATGGATGGCTATAAGCTCTTCAGAAGGGATAGGCAAGGTAGAAGAGGTGGTGGGGTGGCTCTCTATGTTAGGGAGTGTTTTGATTGTATAGAGCTCCATGATTGTGATGATAAAGTCACGTGCTTATGAGTAAGAATGAGGGGGAAGGCCAACAAGGCGGATATCATGCTGGGAGTCTGTTATACACCACTCAACCAGGTTGAAGAGACAGATGAATTATTCTACAAGCGGCTGGCAGTAGTCTCACAATCGTGTGCCCTTGTTCTTGTGGGGGACTTCAAGTTTCCAGATGTCTGCTGGAGAGACAATACAGCAGAGAGCAAACAGTCCAGGACGTTCCTGGAGTATGCGGAAGATAACTTCCTGACACAGCTGGTAGGTGAGCTTAGCAGGGGAGGAGCCTCGCTAGACCTATTATTCAGAAACAGAGAAGATGTGGTTGGAGATCATGGTTGGAGGCCATCTTGGGCTCAGTGACCATGAAATGATAGAATTCTCAATTCTTGATGAGGTAAGGAAGGGGGTCAGCAAAACCACTACTATGGACTTCCAGAGGGCAAAATTTGGTCTGTTCAGGACACTGGTTTAGAGAGTCCCTTGGAAGACAGTCCTGAAGGGCAAAGGGGTCCAGGAAGGCTGGACATTCTTCAAGAAGGAAGTTTTAAAGGTGCAGGAGCAGGCTGTCCCCATGTGCCGAAAGACAAACTGTCGGGGAAGATGACCGGCCTGGCTGAACAGAGAGCTTTGGCTGGAACTCAGAAAAAAAAGAGTTTACCATCTTTGGAAGAAAGGGCAGGCAACTTAGGAAGAGTACAGGGATCTTGTTAGGTCATGCAGAGAGAAAATCAGAAAGGCAAAAGCTCAGCTAGAACTCAATCTGGCCACTGTTGTAAGAGATAACAAAAAATATTTTTACAAATACATTAACAACAAAAAGAGAGCCAAGGAGAATATCCATCCTTTATTGGATGCAGAGGGGAACATTCCCACCAAAGATGAGGAAAAAGCTGAGGTACTTAATGCCTTCAGACAGTGATGGAGATCAGAATATACCACCCATAATTCAGGAGGAAGCAGTTAATGACCTACTATGCTACCTGGACACTCATAAATCTATGGGACCAGATGGGATCCATCCGACAGTACTGAGGGAGCTGGCAGAGGAGCTTGCCAAGCCACTCTCCATCATTTATCAGCAGTCCTGGTCAACAGGGGAGGTCCCAGATGACTGGAGGCTTGCCAGTGTGACGCCCATCTACAAGAAAGATCAGAAGGAGGATCTGGGGAGCTACAGGCCTGTCAGTCTGACCTTGGTGCCAGAGAAGGTTATGGAGCAGATCATCTTGAGTGCTATCATGCAGCATGTACAGGACAACCAGGTGATCAGGCCCAGCCAGCATGGGTTTATGAAAGGCAGGTCCTGCTTGACTAACCTGATCTCCTTCTATAACAAGGCTCAGGGCTTGGACAAGTGTACTGTTCACTGGGTGAAAAACTGGCTGGATGGACGAGCCCAGAGGGTTGTGGTGAATGGGGTGAAATCCAGTTGGCAGTGGGTCACAAGTGGTGTTCCCCAGGGCTCATTGTTGGGCCCCGTTCTGTTCAATATCTTTATCAATGATTTGGATGAGGGGATTGAGTGCACCCTCAGTAAGTTTGCAGATGACACCAAGTTGGGAGACAGGGTTGATCTGCTTGAGGGTAGGGAGGCTCTACAGAGAGATCTGGACAGGCTGGATCGATGGGCTGAGGCCAATTGTATGAAGTTCAACAAGGCCAAGTGCCAGGTCCTGCACTTCGGTCACGGCAACCCCATGCAGCGCTACAGGCTTGGGGAAGAGCGGCTGGAAAGCTGCCCGGCAGAAAAAGACCTGGGGGTGCTGGTTGACAGCCGGCTGAACATGAGCCAGCAGCGTGCCCAGGTGGCCAAGAAGGCCAATAGCATCCTGGCTTGTATCAGAAATAGTGTGGCCAGCAGAAGCGATCGTCCCCCTGTACTAGGCACTGGTGAGGCCACACCTCGAGTACTGTGTTCAGTTTTGGGCCCCTCACTACAAGAAAGACATTGAGGTGCTGGAGTGTGTCCAGAGAAGGGTAACAAGGCTGGTGAAGGGTCTAGAGCACAAGTCCTATGAGGAGCAGCTGAGGGAACTTGGGTTGTTTAGTCTGGAGGAAAGGAGGCTGAGGGGAGACCTTATTGCTCTCTACAAGTACCTGGAAGGAGGTTGTAGCGAGGTGGTTGTTGGTCTCTTCTCCCACGTAACAACTGATAGGATGAGAGGAAATGGTCTCAAGTTGTGTCAGGGAGAGGTTTAGATTGTGGGACAAGGGGAGTCAAAAGAATCTCAGTAGACATAATAAAGGGGGATGAAAGATGATGTTTAGCATCATTGTTGAAATTAGCTGAGGTAGAGACAGTCCTTGATAAGAAAAGCTGGTCCCAAGAACCATCCAATGGGGCAGAGACAGTTCCTGATAAGAAGCAGGAGCTGGCCCCAAGAGCCAGCTAAGACTGGTCTTGCAGCTTGGGTGAATACCAAGAAACCACTGAGCCTGGGCAAGAAAAGAGATTACTAGCGGTGACGGAGTCATCTATCTTCATCTCTGCGACCACCAGACGACCACCGTAAAGAGGCACTGCGCAAGCGCAATTGAGAGGAGACTATGGAAATGACCTCTCGGAGCTAATTTTAATATGAAGCGGGGACAGGTCATGCATATGTATAGGCGTATTGTGAATATGTAACACTTGACTGTATAAACTTGAAACTAACTGCCGACTCGGGCGCGCACGACTTTGGTGGGACTACCCCCCGTGCTGCCCAGTGCTGAATGAACATACCTACTTTACAATCTCACTGATTATGGAGTCTGTTTTCCGCACGTCAATTGGATATTAGGAAAAATTTCTTCACCGAAAGGGTTGTCAAGCATCGGAACAGGCTGCTCAGGGGAGTGGTTGAGTCATCATCCCTGGAGGTCTTTAAAAGACGTGTAGATGTGGCATTTCAGGACATGGTTTAGTGGGCATGGTGGTCTTGGGTTGATGGATGGACTCGATGATCTCAAAAGTCTTTTCCAACCTAAATGATTCTATGATTCTGCATACCTGCGTTTGATAACGCTTCTGCTTGTAAGTGCAGTAAGTGGTCTGAACAGTAACATAGCACTGACTGGTGTTGGTGTGAGCTTCTCTCACCCTCCTTCTCTCATTAGGAGAACATTTTTTTAAAAAATTTGAAGTGTTATTTGCCTTCAGCCAGGCATTCACACCGCTATGTCTCCCCATTTGGGTTGGTGTGTTTGGGCATCTTTAGCAGGTGCAGAAAACCTCTGTGAGCGGCATATATACAGCTAAAAAGTGTAAAGCAGTCTGAGTCAAGGTGATGCAGCTGTGTTTTGTCAGAGGTGGGCCTTGAATTTGTTAGGCAGCTAACCACCAGGGTGAGAGGTGGTGGGGAACTGATAGCAAGGATTGCAGGGGAAGGGTTACAGCACAGAACCTTCTATGCCCTCAGCCTAGTCTGGATGTGGGATGCTCCAACAGCAATCCAGTATGTCTAATGCTGTTTGAGAAGTAGCATATAGTCTATTAATCAGGTCACCAAGGGTAAATTATGTTGTTAGACAAGATTTAACCATGAAAGAACGGATTTATTCTATCCTATTCATGTAAGGATGAAAACATTTCTCTGATGAAAATGGGTGTGGAAGGAGAGCACGCACAATCACATTTCAGAATATAGTTTTCAAACATATTTGTTTGCTTTAGTTTGTTTTTAGTTGTTCTTTATTTGCTTCAGTGTTTTCCTCTTCAGGAGGATGACAGCTTAAATATACTGTTGTACCCCAAGGCTGACATCGCCTATGAAATTCTCCTCATCCTCTCTGCTTCCGTTGCCAAAGCACTGTCTACTGATCCTCCACTCCCTTTACCTGTCAGGGTGTGAGATATGCAGATTAAAAACAGCTTTGTGAATCCTGCTATTTCTTGGTCAGTCTGGAAAACAGGAGCTTCCCTTCCAGCCCTGTAATTTTTTTTCCCCCAGCAATGATTAGGCAATGGGAAATCAAAGGATAATAGAATTTTACTGTTCAGTTGTTAGTTCCTCCCCTCGTTGTGAAATCTTCTTAATTACCTCTTCTGTTGTGTCTCAATTAGCATGCATCTTTCAGCTTGCCTGGCTTCTTCTGTCACAACTCTCTGAAGAGGCAATG
Organism: Aquila spilogaster; assembly: GCA_024606505.1. Classification (NCBI taxonomy): domain Eukaryota; kingdom Metazoa; phylum Chordata; class Aves; order Accipitriformes; family Accipitridae; genus Aquila; species Aquila spilogaster. The sequence goes on along the minus strand of JANHGO010007314.1, from coordinate 14,220 downwards.
GTAAAACTTCATAGTCACCTTACTTGACTCACTTATTCTTCTATAAGCTTCTTAAAAAGACAAATACATTACCACGGATAATTAAACAGGGAAAGATGATGTTGACACCCATGTACAATTAACTTCACTGGGGTCCTTTCTAAGGACCCTGTCATGATAAGAAATGCCCATTACTGGAAATGTGGCAATGGTCTGTGTGCCTTGTGCAGATCACTCGGAGCCAGGATCTTCTTACTCTCAGGGGACAGATCAGGATTTAAGAGCCCTGAAACTATTTTAAAGGAGGTGAGACCAGTTCCAGTTAAAGCAAGTTCCTCACTGCCTTTTCCAGCCGAGGACAGCACCATCTCCAGCACACTAGTTAGTTACTGACTGCTAGCCGTCGGCAGTGTTGATAGCTTGTGCTTTCTGACACAGGATGGCTCAGCTGCTGCACTGTCAGCTTCATGCAGATCTCCCCTATTGTCCCCAAATTCTTCAGCTGTTACTGATTGTCCCAGGAGTGCAGTGCAAACCCTGCCCCCTCTAAGCATTATTTCATGAGCGTAGAAAGAGCATGGCACATAGTGAAATTAAATTTCTTTCACAAAGGACTGTCCTTCTCATCTTCCTTACCTACTGATGCTGTAGCTAGTGTCAGGGTCTGTGCTGCTGACAAACTTACTATGAGAGCTCCTTATGGAGCCTAATACACAGGAACTGACGTATAAACACAGTTTTGAAATCATAGCTACATATTTGTGATGATTAATATTACCACTGAGCATTATGTCATTTTGTCAATTATTCTGTCTAGAAATATCTTGAAACAGCTGAGTAGGATTTAGATTAGCAGAAGAAGAATTGAGGGGAATCTGAATTTTCCTCTAAATTTCATAATTACTTATTGATACCTGGCTGCCTCTACAATGGAAGGATTCTTACAGTTTGGGGTGAAAAGGCCTGGAGAAATTATGATTTGATATTCAGTAGGAGACTCTCAGTTGTGCAGGTACTGACACCCTGATCATTTAAAAGCATCACTTAACATGCTACAATTCAGGGAAATTTGATATGGTGTCAGACCTTAAGAAAATATAATACTTTAATAAGCCTAAACATTTTTCATGAAACGGAGCTTTCCTGGTAACAGTATTTCCTTTTAGATTTTACCAGGTACATTAATTGAGTAACAATTTTTAATATAGCCTTCCTTTTTTTTTTTTTTTTTTTAAAGATTTATTTTCAACTCATGCCAACCTAGTTCTGCTGAATATGGATTAGCTTAAATTTGTTTAGCTGCAGGAAGGATACAACTTTACTGGCTTTGGAGCAGAACTGTTTGGAAAAATAAACACCTGAATAGCATGTACTTGCAGAGTAGCAGCTTCCAAACCCATGTAGCTATCCAGCTGTCTAGAAACACATGCGGTGTTGTGTGCAGTTCAGCAGATTGCTAAAAATGCAGGGTTTGGACTTGCTATTAATGCTGTTAATCTCTGTTAATAATGCTGTGAAAATCTGCCTAAATTTTTAAAGTGATATATACTGTATATGAAGTTAAACTGCTTTTATAATCATTTGCACTTTGTCATGATCTGGGCAGTGCTTTAGAAGAAAATTATCCAAAATGATCCATCAGCCTGTTTATTAGATAATTACACACATTTTGCTAGTTAATGTGCAGTAGTGCATTGGGGTTTTTCTGCCCATGCTTGTGCATTCAAAAAGGGTAAATGGAAGCTGCTGAATTCTTAAAGGACTAAGTACAACATGTGACAAGTATTGTCTCAGTCCTCCCACAGCTATGTAATTATGAACACTGTGTATTGGAAAGGAGGATAAAGCTACTTCACTATTCTGTTAACATCCCACTTCTTTTTAGTATAGAAAAAGAGAAAAGTGAAGGCAATTGCACCAAATGTTTTATTATTTATCTTTAGGGGAAATGACACTAGAGGCATGTAGTTAAACTCCCATGACTGAGTCCTTGGCTACAGCTATAGGCTGTATTTACAGTACTGAAAAGAAGGGAAAGAAAGGAAGAAAATTGCTCTCAGGGCGCTGGCAGATAATATTTTTTTTTTCTTTCCAAATTTGGGGTATTTCCAACTATTATTTGTTTAGTTGTATAGGTATAATGGGAAGGGAAGGAAGTGAAAAATCCAACAGAGCAAATGATATTTTCCTTGGGGGTAAAGTAGAGCTTCCATAAGATTTTTTGGGGAATAATTCCAGAATCAGATCATCAACCAGCATGCAAGTGGAGCCAAACCCACTGTGCCGACTGGCCTCCTCTTTGCAGAGTTCTTCTTATGCTTCTGCACTGTCTGGTTAGGCTGGGGAGAAGCATCCAAGGGGCCAAATTGCTGTCTTATAAGCATTTCAAATGGTGTGTGTAGATGAAGAAATAGCAATACATTTCAGCATTCACTGCATATATGCTCACTTTCCATATAGAGATGTGTCACTTGAAACCTTGCCTGACAAGCTAAGCCAGAGTTCTAGGTATTAATGTCCTAAAATTTTGAAGTGAGAGCAGTTCAATGTACAGATCTAATTGAAAATTTAAAATCCTGTGCTGTTTTTTTCACTGTTCTTATTTATGGTTCCCAAGCAACTAATTCTGGAAATCTTAGATGAACCATGTTATCATGACAGCAGAACCTTGATGTGAAGTTAATTTGATGATATACTAGTGAATTTTTTTTCCAAGATTTCAGAACTGAAATGCATGAAATGTAGTTCCCAAATCTCATTTTCATGCCTAATTAGGTGTCCTGATTTTCAAAGTTGCTCTGCTTCTAGCATCTGCCTTCAAATCTTGGCAGTGGCATCTATAAAAAATGGAGATGGACCACTCTTCTTTTTGAAACTCGGCTATTAGCAATTAATTACTTGTTAAAAAGAACCAAAATGAAATACAACCAACCAAAAAACTTAAGACTGCAAATACCTGCAGTTTTGAGTCTGTAGCTAGCAGGTTTTGAAGCTTAAAATACAGAAGCAAATAGAAAATAGCAATTTTGAAAGCAAAAGCTTTTGTTTTCTATCACAAGTATGAAGTTTGAGCTGAACTTTTGTAAGATAGTAATATCTTACAAGTATGATGAGATGCCATTTAGCTGAGAGCTGAGAATCTAACAATAAATAATCTTAAGTAGCTAAAATGTTAAGTAGAGCTTCTATAGATATAGTAGGTAGAATTCTGATTAGCCTCTCTTCTGAGCAGCCATGAAGAGGCGACACAATCTTCTGATGCTTCTAGCTAATCAGGAGTTTGAAGAAAGAGAAGTCTATAAATGCAGAACCAACTGGGACTAGGTGGATACTTTAGCTACTCACAACCTGCACATAAAACTGTATTGAGTAATGAGGTATAAATCCCAATGGGCAAATAGATACAGTGGCTGCCCTTGCACTGTTTTAATTTGGACATTGTCAGTTTGAGGAATTTTCTGCATGTGGAGTGGAAGAACTATGAAATAACGGGGGTTTTCAAAGTGGTGGAAAGTTTTGCAAGAGAACATAATGCAGAGAATTGAGATCCTCTGTCAGAAGTTTATTAAATCAACAGCTACTCTTTATCTGGGCCTAAACAAAAGACAAAGCTCAAAGCCATTTGCTTCAAGTAAGCACTTACAGAACTGTACATATCACTTCTTCGGGGATTAATTTAGGTACTCAGTTTAATGAAATTCTTTCAGTTTTGGCTTACATATATACATCTACGATACCTGAATACATAGCTTATATGAATTTCTCATTTTTATATTACACACTGTCTGCCCCATGCCTTAGACTGGACACTTCTTTCTTTGGTGTTGGGCACCCTTGGGCATTCAAGGCTCCTGCTAAAAACTGTTAATATTTAAAATCTTCAGTATGTAGTTCTGGTCATGGTTTAAATGTATACATAAGCCTTTATGGGTTTTTGCTCCTTGTCTTGTTCCTCTGAAATGTTGGTTAGTTAGCATCAAATTTATCCAGGGTTCAATATGGAATTACTGGTAATCCCCAGCATAGATCAGCCATGCAGCTGCACCTATTCTGTGTCCTCATTGTTTGGTGTTACTAGGAATATGGAGAAGAGAACCTGCCTCTGAAGAGGTGATGCTGAAAGGCCCTGACTTTTTCTTGGCAGGGGGAACATGAGTTAAGGGCACATTTTTCTCCTTGAAACTTCCAGACAACAAGCGGGAGAGTAGTTGTTTTTTAAAAAAATGTTAGTATTTTAAGTGCTGTCGTTGAGACTAGACAGCAAAGTAGTCATGTTATAACTTCATAAAATCCAGCTCTATGCAAACATTGAGGAAGGAGGTGCCACACAGGAAGAGGTGAGTGAAAACTGCTCTAAGTACTTCAGTCTGTTTTACTCAAGTACATTACTGAGGGCAACATTTTAAAAGAAGGTTTGTGCCAGAAACTGTATGCATTGGAATGATAAATAATTTTTTTAGTTTGTTTTGTCACTTGCCTACTTCTAATGTGATTAATACTGAAATTCCTGATTTCTCACTGCAGTTTTGGAATATGTGGCAGGTGAGTTTAGGTCTATTTTTATTTAACACTTTTGAAATAAGCAGAAATGAATGTCGTCTTTGAGTAATTACTGATGCAAATCCAAACTGATTTTAAGATTACTATAAAATATTCAGGGAGGAGGGTGAGGGAGGACGTAGTCAGGCGGGTAAATTTAGATAAATTCTACAGTAGAGATATGATGGTTTCTGCTGGCTTATGACTCTTACTGTCTACCATTGAATGAAATGTGACTGTCTAGCTCAAAACAGAATTTGTTCTTTCACTTTCAAACAAGACCTCTTGTTTCTCTCCCTATACGCTCTTAGAGGGAAATCATGTTTACAGTTTGCAAGATCACCTTAATTTCCATGACAACTGCTTTGGAAGTCAGATGTACAGGATTAGTAATTCTTACAATGTCAAGCAAAAGAAGAACAGAGAAAAAAATTGTTTATGAAAGATGAGTGTCTTTAAAGATTTTCATAAACAGCTGCTTGTTTTTGACCATGACTGTAAAAGCATGTCAGACCAATTGCGTACCTAAGACAGTTTTCTGACTGAGAATGGCCAATAGTAGGTACTTGGAAAAGAGTGTAAAAGTAGGCCAAGACTATAGCAGGTTTTATCTTGGCAAATTCTTTATGTTTTTTTTTCCATATATTTTTTATGCTGTTTTTTCAAATTCAACCATTATGGCTCACTTAAAGAAAAAAAAAAGAATGAAAAAAATGCATATATGTGTATTTAGGTAGTTTGTGCATCCAGTTCTTTGTAGAAACATGCAATATTTCTTTAGATGTTTTGGGAGGTTTTGGTGAAGTTAGGTCTGGCAGGGGTCAGAGAAAGATAAATATGGGGCTGGAGATCAGAGGAAGCTTTGGGCAGCTGGCATGGAGGACCATGAAGAGATTTGTAGGAGTTCTGAGGGTCCACGGGAAGAACACAAGGGAATCGGTGAAGCTTGAAGTGATGTGAGAACTGGCTAGTGGGTCATGGTGGACTGCTGGAGATTGCTGGTGAAGGGGGATTCTCAGTAAGGCAGGCGAGTTGGGAGTGCTCAGAGGATCTTCAAAGACTGAGGAAGGGTTTCCTTCTCTTGCTCTCAGGATGGCCTGTTCTTCTCCCAGTCCCCTGTGATAAAAGACCACTATACCTGCACTTGCAGTGACTTTCTCCATTGCCATAGGAGGATGCTTGCATCTCCCTGCAGCAGCCCTTGTGTCTCTTGGGTGACTGCTTAGGAAGGGAGCAGCCCTCCATAAGGAAGGGGTCCCCTGAGCAGATGTTCTCCTGATGCTGCCAGGATTGGGCTGGGGCCGGGGTAGCGGCTCCTGCTGCTATGGGAGGCTGTTTCCCACAACAGTAGCTAACTCTGGATACAACTTCCTGACACTCATCCATAGACTGCAGAAGGAGGGAGGCCGGTTTGTCTGTACAGGTGTGCATGGTACTCTAACAGCCAATCCCTGTTTCCTTGGTATAGGTGAGCAGCTAGTCAGCTGTGTTTGGCTTGCTTTTGCTCAGGGTGGCATAAGTTTTCTCGGGAAACATAGATCTCTATTGCTTGATCTGATCTGTATTAGTGAGCAGTAATAGCAGAGTAAATACGACTACCTTTACAAGTCTTTATTTACTGCAGGCCAAAAAAAAAAAAATATTGTAAACTGCTGCAGATTTTGGTTGTAAGCATATTGTCCAGAATAAGGCAGTAGTAAAAACAGATTAAAATATGTTGCTTTATATATAGTTTTTTATATAGTTTTCTATTGCTGTGTGTTAGTGCATAATATTAGCTTAATAAGAAACTCAATAGACACTGATAGATTTTAAACAAAGTATATGATGTCCCCAAGATCTAAATATCTGAGTGAGAAGTAAAAATGTTGGGTTTTCTTAACAGAATGGTTTTACTGTTAAGGATACAAGGGTCCCTATCTGTTTGCTGTATTATTTAGCTGAGACAAAAGTGGGAATGAGGATAAAAACACCCTATCATCTGCCATGTTGCCTGGCAGGCAGTCTGTGATGCTCATAAAAGGTAGCAAGAGCTGTTTTTTGCAATACAGATCATGTGTGACCGATACCCACACAGTTCCTGTGCTGTTACACTGCATTGGAAAGCTGTGAAAGTCAGGTATTGCTAACAAAAAGCATGTATTCGTTAGGAGAAAATGACAAACCTTTTGGCATAATCTTTGCTTATGTTGTAGTGGTAGCCAGTGGATCTACTTGTGTAAATGTAGCGATTTATTGGTACTGTGGTAACACATAGGAGCTCTAGCAGGGGCCATGCAAAACCAAGGAGGTTTACTTGTACAGCATTTCCAAAATACATAGAAAATACTGAAGGCGTGTGAAAATCTGTCCTCTTTGTCCTGTTAGTTACCCTGTATGTACTGAAGTGACCAACTCAAGGCACCATTAAGTCCTGCTTACCTAATTATTTGGCATTAACTAACTTGCACGTTTCACTGGTTACTTAATGGTCTATAAAATGACATTGACATTTTCTATAGATGTTACATGATGTGTTTTGTACTTCTACAACATCAATTTATTATCAATGTTTACAGCTTCTGAATTGCTGCAGTTCTACTCTGTTACTGTCTGTAAGATCTACACAGGTGTATAACAAAGTCCATAACTAGAAAAGTGTTATTTGGCTTAGGCTTATGAATGTTGTGCACAGCTTTTGCTTTCTTGTTGTTAGATACATGCACTGCATTTGAGCTGATTCTGGTCCATTAAGTCTCCTTAGCCCATATGCTGCTGCTGTGTGCACTCATGTATAAATTCCCCAGGAGCTGAGGGAGAGGATGGTGTTAATGGTGCAACCTGAGCTGGTTTTGTAGAACTGAAGATTCACCTTTGCAGGAGAACTCCTCTACAGGCCAGGTATAGCCAGCTGACTATGCCACACAAGAAAGCAAACTAACCTAAAGGAAGCTGGCAAGTAAAGCACTTGTTTTCTGGTTAGGAGAGTTGATTATAATTGCTTACTAGCAACAGTAATGACTACTGTAATGGGGCTAGAGGAATGACGAGGGGAAAGGAAAGAACAAATTTTACAAGGAAGCATGCATATAATTTGTAATGTTGAAGAGCAGTATGCTTTTTTTTTGTGTGTGTGTGGGAGGAGGGAACCAAACAAAATCCATCATAAAGGTAGCTCCCAAATGCTTCTTCTCTTGGAAAGTCTAGAAAGAAGTATTTCCTGTGTCTGTAGAGTCCTGTGACAGAGTGTATTTGAAACGCATCATCTACCCCAGGATAACTAAAAATATCGTGCAACTATAATTTGTTTTCAGTGTTTTGACATTACAGACACCTTTTATGACCTGACCCTGTGCCAGAAGTGAGAGTTTAGAGCATTAAGCATCTGACCTAAAGCCCACTGAAGTTAGAGGTAAACTCCCTGCTCTTCTGGCCTTGACCTCAGTAACCACAGAAGACCTTGTGATCAAGTCTTGTATCCCTTGAACTGATTCAGACCTATTATATACTTCTCAGAATTTTCTTTAATTTTCACTGAATTCTGTTTCCTGATATTGACCTTCATTTGTTCAAAACCTAATTTACCGTGTTTAAGCAATAACAATTGAGGCCCTGGGCAATTTCTGGGGATTAATGACTGATTGAGAGGGTTGATGGCCTGAGGCAAGACTCAGGGCCATTAACTTCATCCAAAGAAAATTTCTCAGGAAATGTTTTAGGCTGAAGTTGTTGTTGCTTGGCACTCCGCAGCTGTGCCTGAACTGAGGGAGGGTCACTCTATGGGAAAAGCAATTACCTATAAAGTCTGAATTGGTTTATTAAAAGGTACTATTACAATTTTGTTTTATAGCAGCTCTAAGAGAGCTAAAATGGGAATAAGGCAGGAAAATGGAAAGGTTTGTTCTGCAGCGTGCTGTGCAAAAACAAGGTAGTGGACAGTTCCTCTCAAGAAGCTTTTATTATCTTTTAAAAAAAAAAAATATTGTAGAGCTTCATAAAGCAGGTAATTCCAGTTTCTCTTATAGTTTTGAAAATTGCACTATTCAAATTATTCCAAAATGGATCTTTAAATCAGAGTTGCCTTCCAGAAGTATTTGATGCCCATAACCTTTTAAAATTACTTTCCCAAGTCCTTAAATATTAGCAGTGAGATATTCAAATGCATGGGAGTTAGAGACATTGCTTACGTGTGTATGTAGATCTCCTAGTCAAGGTAAGCATGTGTCACAGGCACTGAATGTATTCCCATACAACTGCTTGAAGTAATGTTGTGTCCTTACCCAGTTTACAGGTGGGAGTCAGATTGTTTGAATGACCTCCCAAAGGTGAAACAAGTTACCTGCAGGGCATACAGAATATTCAACCTTGGAGCTTTCCAAAACTTGGCTGGATCAGGCCCTGAGCAATCTGCTCTAACTTCAGAAGTGGCCCTACTTTGAGCAGGGGCTTGGACTACATGATTTCCAAAGGTATCTTCCAACCTGCATTATTCCATGATTCTTTGCTTCTACGTATATGTGGCAAAGGCAGGAGTTGAAATTTAATCCTGCTGGTCCAACAGGACCTTGAACAAAATAAACCCTATATTAATAGCATAATAATCTTTAAATCTGTGAGTTCCCATGGGATATGGGCTTCTAAAGTCTTTAGCAGATTTTGAAATCCTTCCCTTAGGTGCTTTGCTTCTTATTTAAGCTAAGGAGATGCACACAAAACTCAAATTAGTGGTTATGCTTATGTTTTTGTATTTGCTGGTTTTCATAGTTAGTGTTGGCATTTTACTTTATTTTTGAAATTTGTCTTCACTGGGGATTCTCTTTTGGGACAAATTCCTGTATTTCATAGTTGGTCATGGGACAAATGTTAAATGGCTTTTGTCAAGGTAAGTGCTCAAAAGTGCATTTGAAAATATTTCTGTGTGCAAGCAGTGAGTTTGTAGTGTAGCATACCTCCTCACAAGACTGATATTTCAGGTGTGCTGCCACAAGCTGTCCTCTTCTTGTAGAGCATGTACTCTTCACACTCCAGCCCTGCAGAGCTGCTTTTCTATTCTTATGCTTCCTATTCTGATTTCTCTCAGGTAATATATTTAATATGCTCATTTTCTGTCTGTGTTGCCTGTTACTTTTGACCTGGGATGGGTATTACAGCTAAGAAACATTTTCAAAAGATGGACACAAGGATTTAATTAAAACTTGAATTGAGCATGTATATATTTTGATTTGATTTTCATTTTTGGCCTTCACTCTACTTCTCTTTCTGACTTGATTTGAAAAAAGGACATAATGAAACATTAAGAATAGATATCTCATATGAAAGAACCATGCATATCTATACCAGCTGAGGAATTTTATGCCTAGGTTTTTAACTAGTGTTGCATCCACAAAACTTGGGTGAATACAGATCGCTAACCTGTTTGCTGCTTATTCAAATCAAAGCTGCAGCTGACAGCTTTTGCCAGGTGTTCAAGAACCATCAAAGTGCCAGTTCTTGTGCGTCTTTTCCCCCTTGTTAAGTTAATGCACACTTAGGGAAATAGGGAAATGTATTACACCAATATTTTGAGTTTTCTGCTCTGAATTTGCAGCATTTCTGAAATCTCATCCTTTCAGACTTTGAAATGCAACATTGGCATTTTTAGTGACACTTTTCTTTTCTTTACATTCTTGAATAAGAAAAGACAATTTATTGAACATCAGGCTTATGGAAGTCTTTTCCCTCTGACAGCACAGACTTCATTCAAATAATTATGGATAGTCTTTCCTGTATTATTTTGAGAGTCTTAAAACTCCTTAATGATATACATGAACAGCAGACAACATAGAGCTTCTCCACATACCATCTGAGTATTTTTTAGAGCTAAATCACTCCAGTGAATTTAAAAAATGGATACAAAAATCTTTGAGAAGTGATTCAAAGCTACTGGATTAATCTTTATTTTTGATCCAAAGAATGCTTTAAGGTGCCTGTTTAAGTAGGGAAGCTCTTACTAGTTTCTCAGTGTAAGAGTTCTTCAGTATCTAGCAGATCAGTCTACTTCTGAATGATTATGTAGTGGAGGATGAAGGACATTCAGTGATCATCGTCTCTTGTGTTCCTTTGTTGGTTTCAGCTGTAGTAATGTCTGTCACATCAAGAGCTGCAAGATATTTTCCCATATCGGCTCTACTGAAAAGCAGACAAATTACATATATATGTGGATTAGAACATTGTTTTGTGTCTGTTTCTCTCCAAACATCATCTGCATGTATTTTGGTGTCAGCATGGAACACAAAGGAAGTTGATAATATTTAGCTAAATTTTACCATAATCAACAAATAGACATTTGAGAGCCCCACCTGATGATTCTGCTTTACACTCTTACATTTTCTCCTAAATCTTCTGGAGTCTTACTTTGTTTTCTTACTGCCTTGCTAACTGCAGGTGTAATTCAGGTGTGGAAGCCCTGGCCCTGCTGGGATGTAGAATGGTATCTGTGTTTTGTAGAGATCATGCTTGGTTTCGTTGTGCAGATGTTAAATGAAGATATATCCGTTTCTCTTGAGAGATACCATTTTCTAATTTCACTGCTTCTCTGACTACTCTCATGAGGAACTAAGCCTATGTTGTCATTGTATCTGCATAACAGCACATAACTTAATGAGTTTTGACTGTATTGCTTGAAGAGGAAGTTTCTTTTTCTGGTTGCATTTATTCCAGGTGATGGCAGTAAAGGACCTTTGCTCTTTCAGCATATGCTATGAAGTACAGAAACCTTTCAGACTCCTACCCCACCTCCAAGGGAAAGAACTCCCTTCTTCCATTCCTCTTCTGTCCTTGCAGCTCGTTATGACGTTCATCATGAGATGGAAAAACAGCATGGCTTGGATTAGAGGCTGGTTGTTTTTTTTTTTCTCATTCTTAATAAATAATAAATACAGTCTCTATTTTTCACTTGCCTTTCTCTGTATGGGCCTCTCATACTGTATATGCTAGTATAACCTTTGAATATATTCCATACAGTGCAAGTTGTAGTGTTTGTTTTTGGTCTTAAGATATTTAAAACTGCCCCTGGAAGTTTAGCATAGATTGTGTGTTAAGGGACAGAGAGTGTCCCAATAAAGCTGTTTATCTGAGATTTGTCACTCAGGCAGATGGTAACATAGCAATGTTATGTCAAAAACGTTTTCAAAATGAAAAGCTTTGCAGTGAGCCTGGAGTGTACCTGCTGGAACTGGAACAAATCAGCCATTCACAACTAATGTTTTATTGATGGTCTAAAGGAAAGGAGGGAAAAAAAAGCCCAGACCAGAAAACACTTACAAATGAATTCAGCGTAGCCTTGAAACTTCCTTTCTTAAGCTTATGTTTAATAAGCATAGGGCAGGATAGAAAAATGGCTAGTTTCCCAGTTCTCAAATAAGTCACAGCTATGCCTGTTAATAGAGGATGTGTTTTACCTGTGGTTTTGTTTATACTGAATAGTGCTCTCATGCTGTCAGTTGGGGGGAATGAGTCAAATGTTTTCCTCATGGCAAAAACAGGGTTGGAAGCATCTGCTGAAATCATTGCTTGCTGTAGATTAACTTCAGGGAGGGTAACTGGGTCTATGGAAAGGTAAGGTTTTGTCCATCTCAAACTGTGTAGCTTAAGGCCAGCATTGCTGTAATGACAACAGTCTCATGTTTTAATTCAGATGGAGAATGAACTTTTGAAGCAAGTCTCCTGGTTGTGTCCTCTTACTGATCTTTGGTTTGCATTGCAAAGCAGTTTCCCAGAGTGAACTTGAGTGATTTCAGACAAAGCTTAACTGGAAAATGTGTTCCAGGAATGCATCTAATGCACTCTGGTCACAACGGGATAGGACTGTAGTTAGCACAAAGGGAAAAACTCCTGAGATATTTTCAGTGTGGGTGTCAGGTCCTCAGCACCAACTATTTTCCCTGACAGATCTTATCCTGTGGGGCTGCTCTGCTTGCTAATGCAGACCCAGCTTGTGGTTCCCCCTGGCAATGGGGATGTTCACACAACACATGGTGTCAGTGGCTGTCCTGCATGCGTCCCTCAGTTCAGAGGGAAAGTTAACTCCACTTTATCACTATTAACCAATGAACTTTGACTAGGGACTGATAAGTGCACTAACCTGGGCAGGTATTTGGTAGTGTTAGATCTCATTCAGTTTGTACAATTTCAGTTTTCCAGGTTGTCTTTTTTTATTTTTCCCCAGCATATTCCTGCTTTCATTTGTATTCCTGTCAACTTTGTGCCACTAGCCATCTTCTTTAGTACCTATCTACTCCTGTAGCCAAGGCCATGAGTGGAAATATTAAATAAGACTGTTCCCTAAACTAACCCACTTAGGAACTCCAGTAACAACATTTTTCTAGGCTGACAATTTGCATTTCAGCTCGGCTGATTGATGTGGCTGATGTAGCCACCTTGACCTTTTGTAGTGAATAGGGCTAGTCTGTGTGTCACGGAACTTCAAAAGAAATACTGCAAAAAAGGTGAAATCTGTTCTTTATCAAGAGATTCATTACCGATGCCCGCTGTCAGGGAGCAGCAGGGGCTGGCTGCTCCCTAAGGGGTGGGAAGCCAAGCGTGATAATGTGGCCAGCCGGGGCCCTGGCCCTTGCCACCCAAACGAGGGAAGCAGGGCAGACCCCGAGCTCACGGACACGTTCAAGCAACAGCCAAGACTGCCTGGCGGGTTTGCGGTGATGAGGCAGGCCCGAGGTTGGGCCAGGAAGTCAGTCCACAGGGCAGGGTCTGGACCCGTGGGGTGCGTGGTGGAGCTGGGGCTGGTACTCCTCTGGGACTGCCACCCGGGGCTGAGACGAAGTGGGCTCTGGGGCCCGGGGTGTGGGAGCTGGCCCCAGAAAAAATTTTGCCAGGGCCATTATAGCCTCTAAGTGTTGGGTCTCTGGCATATGTTCAGTTGCTGATCAGGCTTCCTGGCAGTTAAAGGTGTGGAAAGAAATGTATTGTTTATGCAATGTGAGGTCATCTGTCTGTGGAAGAGTTTCCTGGATCACATGCCTACAGATGAGAAGAGCATCTGGAGCCATGTTCTTTACCTATAACTTTATATGGCACAAAATAATTCTTCCTAGTGCAGTCTTCACAATCCCTATACACTTCCAGGATGGGGAAAGGAGGAGATAAGGAGTTACAAACTGATTTCTAGTTCTGTGTATGTTAAGGGTTAAAGGGATCTGTTTACATCTGTTTTGTAATTTGCAGTGTAAGGTTTCCTCAGTAGCTATATGCCTAGGCTGTACGTATCTATACTTATACAAGTAAGTTAAGCATGCCCAGGAATGTTTCCGAGCACTGAAACCAACTAATTGACATGGAATAGCCTGCACTGCTGCTTTAAACTTTCTTAGCCTTCAAAACAGGAGGCTACCAATTACTAGAAAACTGCAGATTTCCTAATGGTCCTCATCCTGTGCTAACATCTGAACTGTGTCCAGGCCAGGAAGCGTTCTGAAGATTGCTAGTTAATGCCAGGACTGCATATAACAGTTTAGAAGATAAATGGTTTGGGCTGCTTTTATTTTACAGGTATATACAGGCATTTAGTACCTCTCGACTTTTCAAGGTCATGGACAAGACAGTTGCATATAAACTGAGAAGGCAAATCAGTTAGGCAAGAAACTCTTGAGAGCTTGGAATGGCATCTAAGTGCTTAGGAAAATATTCAAAGTATACAGTACTGATGTAGGTTACACTGAGAAAAGG
>JANHGO010007313.1:0-20164 GCA_024606505.1 Aquila spilogaster | reverse complement strand
GGAGGCCCTATGTTCAGTGAGAAGAATACTGACAGCATCAAGCTTGACAGCAAAGACGTTGTAGAAGGCTGGGGGTGCGGTTGCTGATATGAGTTAGGTGAAATCCCTAACTTTACTGGAATTTAGATGGTGCTTTACCCTTATGCTGAGTAGCACAGTAGCCATATTCTCCTCCTTCTGTGAAACCAGCCATTTTGTAGAAGTTAGACACAATCCTGTTTGCTTTAGTGTCTTTTTTTTTTTTTTTTTATAAGGGGACTTCTGAGAGGTAGTCCTAAAAGTTAGGCCCTCTGAAAAAACTTAATCAGCATTTTTCCCCACCATTTTCTTTCCTGTAACCATCATGCCAGGTCTAAGAGTGGAAGAAAAAACGTTGAACTGGTGATGTGGGGTAGGAGACTGATGGCTGGAAAAGGCTGCCTCACATCCGAAGTACTGAAGCACTTAGCATGGGATTGTTGGCAAAGGTTACTTTTAGAATAGGCACACTTGACAGCATCTCTTTAAATTCTCAGCGCTCCACCAATGACCAGAAAGCCTAAAAGCAACAGGGAGTGTCTTTGATAAAGGTATTTCAATTTTCAAAATACCCATCATTACAGGACCAAATAGCAGACTTCTGTCTAAGGGCATATAGATTGCTAGCTAGTATTGGAACAGGCCCAGGAGGGGCAGCCTTCTCTCAGGTTGTTTTTTTTTTTCCTTTTCCTAAGTTATCATTTTAACAGATAGCAAAATCACCCTGAGCGATATCACATAATTTGCTGTCAGGCAGGGTTGGACCAGTTTAGTCATTTTAAATATAGTCTTGAGGAGAGGGTAAATGTATTGCATTTGTTACTGTTTTCAGTGATAGCTCCCTTTTTCAAGTGAGTGTCATTGATTTTTTGCCCTCAGGTCTATTAATTTCATTTGAAACTCAAGACCTGCACCACTGGAAACAGGAACTGGAGATACCTTGAACTAACTGGTAGACATGATCCCTTGCCATGTGCCTCATGGTCATATACAGGGTTAATTCTGGTCATACGTTTGACATAATGTTACCAGAGTGTTTATTGTTTAAGTGGTATAATTAGGATTCGGTTGATTTTTAACCATCTTTTTTAAATATAATCAGGGCATGCAATTAGAAAGAAGACTTCACAATAGCTGAGAACTGCATGCATTGCAGCTTTTTGGTTTTAAGAGTCTAGCATCTTCTTGAGGGATTACCTCCCACCTTTGTACTCATCTGCTTCTCCCTGTCACTAATTGCTCTTTCTTGAAAACAGTTAGCAGGGAAAATCTTTTACTGTTGATCAAAACTCACATTATTAAGTAAAATAGATTTCATAATCATATAGTTGTCTTTCAGATTCAGCTCTGTACTGCATGTTGTAGATACTGCAGTTGAAGTACTGATGGCAGCAGTCCTCCCTGGATTTACACTCTCAGCACCTTACAAACACGGATTTGAAAAAGAAGCAGAAGCAGGCTTATTCTTAAATCTGCACTTAAAGCAAAGGTATTCAGAAGTGACAAGTGATTTTTCCAATCCAGATACTTTAAAGTAGCTCATTCACAGAAAAGCACCCACGTGAAGTGAAGTCACTTTGTCCCTTTTGAAAATCTCAGATCAAAAAAAGACCAGGTGGATTGGTTTGCTACCAGCGCTACAGCTGTTTTTAGCCATTCAGCATATCCAGTATCATGAAAATCTGGAAGACTGAAGAAAGGGCTAATAGATCCTAATTTCAGTGCTAGTCATTTTCATACAGAAAATATTAAATCATTCCTTGGTCTTTCTGTTTGTGTTTTTTTGTTGTTTTTTGTTGTTGCTGTTGTTTTTAAGTATGAGGTAGATTATTGAAAAATTGCTTATGCTTTGTATCCTGTTTGTTTCTAATCTAAGGGAATAGATTTCAAGTTTTATAGTTGTAAGACTGAAAGGGCTTTACATTTTTCAATTAGCATTGTTTTCACAACTGTAACGTTTTATATGGAAGGGCAGGTTAAGCTGCAGTATTCAGTAGCATTTTGGGGACATACCCGGTTGCATTTCCAGGACATATCCAGCTCTCCTACATCCAAAGACAGCAGGCACTGAGTTCCCAGCGGTAGCTAAAAACCAAAAATGAGAATCGTCCAAACTCTGCCTTTGTTATTAGAAATCTTGTATTCCACTCCCAGGAAAATCTATGAAGACAGTCCAAGCTAAAATTCAATCCTGATTACTGTTTTTCCTCCTGGTTAGATGGTCCTTAAGCTACAGAATACTGGCAAGCATTGGACTTGTCATGACTTCTTATAGTTTACATCTGTAGGTTACAGTCCTGCAGGTCTGCACGCATGCACATGGACCCTCAGATAAACTCAACCTCCAGTATCTGCAGGATTAGTGCCAAATTATTTAATCTGTGCAGATAAAATTTCATGTGCATTTAAAAACAGTATTGATACTACTCAAAATCAGTAGTTTACACAGTAACTCAACTTAAAACTGGAACAAGATACAAAAGTAACATAGATCTTGCTTGCTTTTCCAGTACAGTGATTTTTTGTTGTTGTTGTTTTTTGTTTTTACAGTAAATGGAGAAATTCATTTCCTTAATTTTAAGTCCCATGTAGTAAATGAGTAGCCATAGACCAAGGAGCTGACCTTTCCTTGGTATTAGCTCCCATTTCTCTCTTATGCTACAGTTGAAGGTTGTGACTCTGCCTGCAGGTTGAGTTTGTTTCAGTCAGAAAACACAACATACAGAGTCAGTGATTTGTTCACTGCATTTTCCAGTGACGACACTCGCCAGTTCAGATTAGTTTTTTTGTAAAAAGACAGAGACTGTGGCTTCAGGTCAGCTTTGTTCTCTAACTCTAAAGGCTACCTGGATGAAGAGTGCAAGTAGCAATAAACCTGAGATTTACAGATAAAAAAAATTGTTTCAACTCCCAGGTTACAAATGTGCCACTGATGTACATCAAGTGAATAATTCAGTAGCACATGACCAGAGTTCACAGCGTAAACATTTGCCAGGAGCCCTGTTTACTGGAAGCTGATCATTAACAAGACTATGGTGCATTAACTGCCTTTAAGCAAATCTCCTTGGCTGTCCATGTATTTATCATTTGGTTTTGGCAGTGCCCAAAGTGTGCAAAATATTACATAAACAAAGAAGGGAACATTGATCCCTGCCCTATAACAATTAAGAATGGAATGCAGAGGCAAATGCTGAACTGAAATCATCAGCAGAATGTAGTTCCCAGGAGTGTGGGCATTGTCATTCTCTGTATTGATTTTTGATTTAAGCTAATTTTACCTCCAGTTAGCCATCCAGACTGTCATTATGGATGGAATTTTTACAAATATAATTATGTAAACACTGTATCAAATAAATGTAAACCTAGAAACCTGCTAATATTTGTTTTGCAAAACAAATTATCCATATAAATTAAAACATTTAAGAACAGAAGAAAAGTCCTAAATGATTTTACCACTCTCCATGTAGTGGAAAGCAGGTGACTTTATGGGGGAGTAACAAAACCAAATGAAGCCGCCTTTACACTGCACAGATTTCTTAGAGCTTCATGAAAACTTGGGCTCTTGCTCAGTTTTTTTTTCTTTGACTTGAGAGGAAACCAGATTTATTTGAAGAACTAAGCTGATTGTTATATGTATTTTACATGCATTACTGCAGTAAACCTTTACTTTCTGCATACACTACTGAGCAGTAGTACACAACGCCAAAGCCTTTCCCTAGTGCTTCCCTGGCATATATTATTCCACTGAGATTTACACCTCCATCATTTAATCTCATAGCCAGACAGTGTTTTGAATGCCTTTTGCCATCTCATGTCAGTCCTGAGGGACATGGGAGCTGTTCTCAGGTGTGATAGTTCTTTTCCTCCCTAGAGGAACAGATTTAAAGATCTGGGAAATATTATCTCAGTTTTAATGTTGTAGTACTTTGTAGTGCTGACTATCCCACTGAGATTTTGGTCTGAAAACAAGCCTCCTGCATATGTTAGTTTTTGCTGGGCAGGTCATGTTAGTTTTCTTTCAGCTCTATTGAACATAGTTGTAGAACTATTCAAAGCAGCAAAAATCTCAGATGCAAGCACTTAAATGCAGTCCCCACCACGTACTTTAGGAAAAAAAGAGCTATTGTACAACAAGACATTCTGATTCCCAGCACCTGTTCATCTCTCCAAATCCCTTTTTATCATCTCATTTTAGTTTGAAGAACAAAAGAGCTTTTTCTTTTTTTTTTCTTTCCTTTGTTTTTTTTACTGTCTTTCTTTCAACAAGGGTTTCTGTCAGCACCAATACTGATAATGGCAGTTACCCCAATTACCTTTAGAACTTTAGGTGTGACTGAAGGCCGACTGTGTCAACAGTTGCCTTGTTTTGCCATACAAATCAGTGGCCACTGGAAAACAACAGTAGGTTCCCAAGAACAAGAAAAGTAAAGCCTAAGCCTAAGTTAGACAAGAAGAATTTTCTACTTTGTCTCATTAAATCTGGGCAGTTTAGTCAATGATTATGCAGTTTAATGCAAGTAATTTCCTCCCCATAGTTAAAGTAATACACTATGCCAGTAGTTACAGTTTTTCCTGCTTGACTTCTGGCAGATGGCTGTCTACCTCAAACAAAAATGGAATGCTAAACTAGCTGAGCATATGTAACAGAGTAGCTTAACGTAAAAGTACATCACCTTCCTCCAGAGACATCCTTTGAGAAGTGGGGGATCAGATACAATGTCACTATGATCAATAAAAAAAAATTGAGGTTCTTCTGTCATTAAAAAGTTACTTTCTGTGTTTCTTTTGCAAGACATTTTTGGACTTCACTTGAGTTACTTCCAAATTGATTATTGAACTGAACTGCTGATACTGATTTCTACTCTCTCAACCTCAAATATACAAGAAAAAACAAACCACAAGAATCTCATCATAAATCTCTAAAGGGGCCCGGTGGGACTGTAACCCACAGGTTTTCTGCACATGCATAATTACCAGTCTCCCACTTCTGTGATAGTTACTTAAGATCTGTAACATGTATATAGTAACCATACTCTGAAAAAAATCAGTTAAGTCTAGCTTTGCACTCATTCCCCTGATGAGGTGGTGTAAGCAGGGTAAGGCATTTGGTAGGTACAGCAGCTTCCTTATGCTGCTTCTATCTAAGCCACTTCCATCTAAAGCTTACTTAACCATACAAACTTTGATATTCCAGCTGAATTACTACAAGTGAAATATCTTTTCAAAAATTACTCATAAAACAAAATCTTATCCTACATTTGTATTTTTGACATTTAAATTCTGGATTAAGATACTGGGAACAAAAGTTCCCCTACTAAGTTTATTCCTACTCAAACTACAGCATAGTTGGCTACACTGGAGGAGTTTCAATTTTAAGCCCCCTACACTCCCCAAGATATCTTAAAGTATACATTATTCAAATGTAATAGCTAGCTGAAAGGATCCAAGTTTCTGTAAATTTTGACTTAGATGAAGTACCTTACATTTGACCAACACTAGGGCAAGCTAGCAGTTGTGATTTCTAATCACATATCTTTCTGCAGACAGGAACAGGAAAACATTAAATGGAAGACTGTTTCCATAGAAATTGTCTTTGTAGAGCATCTGACCATTTTGGCTATCTAAGCTATTCCACATGAAAACAAAAGTATGAAAGATTGTCCTTTGAACTTGGCATACCAACTTGTCTTGACAATTGGAAGCTACTTATGAAGAGTTAAGAGCTGAATTTCCAGTAATTACTGGAAAAAATTACTGCAAAAAAGCACAAGACTTGTGTGGAACTAGATTGTCAACTAACAGAAATGGTTATCAGAAAAAAATACATTCATGCAAAAGGCAGAGCATCTTCATTCTGTATTTTTCATGTTAATTCCCTATTTTGATACCGTGCATAGATAAGGATTTTCCCCTTTGTAAGTGGTATTAAAACAGACCATTCTAGGTATGAAAAGTGTTTTGGTACTTGACAAATGAAAACTCTATGTATGTTTTCTTAAGAGAGCGACGTACTGATGAGGAGAGTAACTGCTAAAACAGCTTGGTGGTGTAATATAAGGGACTCATTCAGTAGAGTTAAGTGTTGAAATGGCGCTATGTGAATATACCATTTCAAAACCTGGGAAGCCAATGCATGAGATCAGACACTGTTCCACTTCCCAGACATAATGCAGATACAGGCATACTGAACAGAAGGTGAATTTAGTTATTTGTAACTGCTTTAAGATTTTTTGTCTTTGTGGAGAAATGCTAGGATTTTTGATAATCAGATGCACTCAGTGCTCTCAACCAACTTTTCCCTCTTTTGTGCCTCGCTCACTGATACCAGACAGCTATAAAACCCAGTCTCCTGAGGATGCACAACTCTCGAGACTCAACAGCATTCAAGTGAGTCTGGCTCATGCACCTGCCAGGGAGAAAAAACAAATCTCTAATTCATATTGAATTCATTCATTGCATTCCAAAATGATTTGAAGGGTTTAGAGGATAACAGTGTTAAAAATATTATGCATTTTCTAGAACAAATCTGTTGCTGTTTTTCCAAGGTTTCTTTGAGAGATGCAGGCTATATGTTTCTAATCATCACTAGCTACTTCTCTTATTACAATATTGACTAGGTCATTTGGAATATGAGGAGACAAGGGAGCAAGCTTGCTTACTATGGTAATTTTTTATACTTTACCTTCATCTATTTATGAATTTATTATGAAGAATATTTTTAAGCAGATATGAAACCTGCTTTATGTTGTGAATTGTAGTCTAGTAGATACATTGTACTGTGTATCATTAAAAAGATTTAATTAAACATTTGGCAATTAATACCTTTTGTGGTTATTTTATGCATGTAATTTGATGTGGTTGATTATCAGAAAAAATCAAGATTTTAAGAAATTCTGTATCCTGTTCTACAGTGCTATATGGTCTTTTAATTTTAGACAAGATAGTTCAATGTATTCTGTTAAACAAGCAGTACTTTACTCTTCCTCTTACACATACTTACAACTGCCCATCACCTACATAAAAGCATGCACATAAAATGGATTGGAAGTCTTCCATGTTAGAGAGGTGCAGATAACTTTTTCTCAGTGTTTACAATTAAATGTAAACAATGTGGTTAAAACTGTACCCTTACCTAAGGAACATTTAGATCCTAGATTTTATTTAATTATTGTAAATTAAACAAAGCATCCTCATCTACGGTCAGGAACTCAACTATGAAACTAGTGGAAAGCATAAACACAGATACACTTTCATAAAGCAAGAGATGAGACATGAGTCCCACTGAAAATCCATTCCTAACTCTGAGAAATACTCTTAGCTAGGCTACAAGCGCGGCTTCTGCTACAGAAGAAGGTAATAGATAAACCTGCAGGAAGCCTAGCTGCGTGTTCAACTGTACAAGTTTACCATGATCATGAATTCTGAACCTGACATACAAGATCAACAAAAGCAAAGAAGAATATCTTTTAATTGATTAATTAAGCAAGAGATCCAGGCTCAGCTGATTTTCAGGTGTGTTTACTTTGTGTCTACCATCTTTGCCATTTTGAATACATACTGATTTGTTTTATTCACAGAAGTGACCACACACTCTTTTCAGAAACTTCTGATGTGCAGGCTGTTTGAATGTTGAAAGCAGGATATATTTCATCGCCCCAAAATCCATACTTGTATATACAAAATACCTGAGTACAGACTGTGTTAGTCAATGACAGGAACCATTGGCCTGAGCAAGGTCACGCACCTTCTGCTGTCTGTGCAACCAGCGTAACCGAAAACAATATGTAGGTGCATTTATTTCAAACGTATTTGCATATCAGTTTACAAAACCATATTCAGTCATTACAAAGGTGGAATGATATCTTGGTGTCACTCCATGCTGATGCTATGCCTGGAGCTTGATAAACTGCACTGAAAGTAATTGCTCCTAACAAGTAATTTACCCTACTGACATTCAGTTGCAGACACTGGGGACATTAGTTACTTGCAGTGGCAACAATCAAAGTTTAGAAACATGCTTCTGGGAATCATTTGTTAGTTTTCCTTTCTGTGCACCACTCTGAAACGCCTTCTGAACAAGAATAACTGACAAAGAACTGACAAAGTGAAGTTCTGAAAATCCAGTGCAAGGAAAGCATGACAGCAGCATGCTGGTCTCTGCAAATCCATCCACGAAGCAAAACCCAGATGCTCCGGGGCCTTTCAGCTGCCATTGCCTTTTCACATTTCACAGGAAAAAAAAAAAAAACCAAATCAGTGTCACTTCTTTCCCCCATCTGTTCATTTTCTCGTTGAACAAAGCCCAAACAATTGTTAGATTTGGGAAAACACACAAACCCTAAACATGACTTACATTAACCTGGCGTATTTCTGACACATTTGAAGGCAGCCTCAGCAGAACTGGGGAGCAGTGTCTCCCCTGCTCTCAGAAGCACTGCGCTGAGCTCATCTCAGCGAACATGTCCGACAAACACTGAGGGAGCAAGTGCTTAGCGTTCGTTTGAAACCAAGAGAGGATGAGGAGGAGAAGCCCAGCACCTGCACTTTTGAAGCATTTCACCAACTTACCACTTAGCAACTTGGGGTCTGGTCCGTGAGGATAGATAAACTGAAATACCCTGAGCTTCGGAGAACCGTGTGGGTGCAGCAAATACTACTTCTACAATACAGGTGAATAACTAAAGTATGCAGAAGAGGGTCTCAGCCCTCCGATGCGGCCCCGCCCCTCTGAGGTAACCCAACATGGCGGGCAGCCAACGTGGCGGACAGCGCCCCCCCGCGGCCCGCCCGCGCGGCCAACACCGGCACGGCAGCGCCGCAGCTGTGCAGGGGACGGGGCTGGGGCGGGCAGGGCGCGCGAGGGCAGCGCAGCCGCTCCGCTGGGACCGCTCCCACAGCTGCAGCGCGAGGAGAGTAATCCACAGCGAGCGGTACCCACGGGTGTAGCGCAGCCAGCACGGCCAAACACACCCAACGCAACGCGTGGGACGTACCGCCTGCTTCAGGGAGCTAAGCACTGAAGCTCAGAACACATTAAAGGAATACAAATGGAAATCCAGGTGCGAGGACAATCCAAGAGAGAAAAAGTTGACAGAGTTTGAGACTTCGCTCAACAAATCTGACATTCATTCATCTCACACTTCGCTGAATAACTAGAACATTCTACTACGCTGGTTTCCACCGTATGCATTACCTTTCAAGTAATGGAGACATTTCTTCCACAGGGTTCCACATTTAACTCATTTACCAATGAGTCACTTTAAAGCAAATCTCATCTGTAGCACTTCCTGAGCAAACAAGAGACAACATCCAAAGGAGAAGTGTGCCAGCGCAGCACCTTCACTGCAGGACACGAAATAACAGGCCTAGCTCACTAGCGTGCTGTGGGCAGTGCCTTACTGCGCCAACACTTCTCTCAAGTTTTACAGTACTTCCAACATATACATCATCTTTGTTCACCATCCGTGGAAACAACTGCCTGTATTTTGTTCTGTGCTGACAGAAGGACAACTGATGCTGAAATGTTTGTGCATATCTGGGGGGAAGAAAGGGAGAAACAAATTGAACAGTGTATTCATCAACTTCTCCAATTTTATTCCTTGCTTCACTGAAAGTATGAAACAGTTTCCAGTTAGAAAGAATTCAGCAATGTGCTTCAATGCTGAAACAACACAACCTCGGTTATCCCGACGTCTTACAGAACCTTAACAACATTCTTTACTTAAACACATTTGGCATGCTTCACAAATAGTTGGCATATTACAGAAAAGAGGTAAAGAAACAGATGCATATTTGCTTGCGGTACCAGTACAAAAGGTAAGAATGTACTGCTGTAATAGTTTCCCAGCGAATAAAAATAAATACACTATTTGGAACAGTGTCCTTAAACTTAGAAGCCTGGATCCAGCAAGGTATGTTGAAAGCTACTTATGAAACATGAGTGAATTAATCGACAATCCTGACAGTAGCAAAAGTGACTGGAGTGGTATGCAAACAGAAAACACAAGCCTGACTTAACGATAGCAATGTTGTTCTCCTCATGGCATGAAGAGTATTTAGATTTTGGTTTCAGGATAATAATCAGCGTAGAAGTTATCCAGGAAGTAATTTCTTCTTACACCATCACCTGTGAATGTTCGTAAGGTCGCATTCTGCTACTTATGTGAGAACTCCATCAAATGGAAGACCCTCAGATTTGTTTATATCATTTCTTATTTGTGAAACAAAACAGATCCCACACCTGACTAGTCCTAAGAAGAGTCTGCATGATATTTCTGTGTAAGTTGACTTCATTTTTAAGCACTTGACTTATGTTTTCCAAGCAATAACAGACAGACACATAGCTTATCCCGCAAGTACACTGTGTTATAACCAACTAACACTGAAGACGTTTTCAAATACATCTTTTGGGTTAAAACAGTTGGAAGTATTTTATAAAAATAAGATTTCTTTTAAAAAATGAACAGTTATAAAATCCATGAACCAAACACATAACACTGACACAAGACAAAATACATGACACTTAAAGACAGTAAGCTACCACAGTGGTACGAAGCTTCAAGTAAATTAGTAGGCACTTTTTGCCCAAATAGCAGTCACTCGTTCAGTGAAGTCCAGCTGAAATGCCCAAAACAATTTCTAAAGTTTTCCAAAATTCTCAATTCCCCACAGAAGTGCAAATAAAAAGACCACCACAAACAGACCAGGTATTGCACCACACAGGACCCTCACTGTTGGCTGCTTTCCCTTTATGACTGTTCACTTAGAAGGAGTTCCAAAATTTGTGTTAACAACTCAGCCTTCATCAGTTTATATTGGCATTTCTTTTAAGGCTTTACGTGTCAGAGCACAGCAGCAATGCAGGTCCAGATGCATTGGAAAAATTGGAAAACATAAAAAGAAAGGCTGCATGGTTATATCTGATTAAGTACAGGGACAGAACATACTTGAGTTCCACTCTTATGTGGAGCAACATACTTGAAAGAGTGCTCATTACTTGCAGAATACATACGGTGCTCTATATCAACCAATTTGTAATTGTGTGAACGACCCAGTCCCACTATCAAAGACCTTCAATAACTAGAAGCTAAATCTTTCAAAAAAGGAAAGAATGAATGGTCACACGGGAATTTAAACCAATAAAACATCAGCAATTATGAAAAATTACTATTGGAATACCTAAAATAATGAATAAGATGCAAATAAAGGACAGCTAAAGCAAGAAATTACAGTTTGAAATACTTTAAAAGTATTATTTATACTTACATAATCTTATATTAAGTAGTTTAAACACAGATTTTTTTAATATTTATATAACCTTATAGTAAGTATATTAAGCACATTAATTTGTGCTTATATCTTCTTTCATATATATTTATATTATATAAATTAAAAAGTAAAAAAAAAATTAGAAAGCAGTTTGTGGCATGATTTTAAAGCACAGTTTAGGGGAAGAAAAGCGTAACACTGAGCAATCCTGAAGAAATCACGTCATCTCAATTAGGAGCAAAGTTCTCCAACTGAAAGATCAGGTCTACAGCAGCATTAACATCTGGTACCACGTGATCTGGTTCTACTAAACCACGATCAAACCTAAAATCTCTGTGGCCATGGAACACCATTTCAGTTCTGCTCTCCTTGGTATCCAAGGGTACTTCTGTGTGAGGGTTGTAAACCCCAGTACAAACAAGAATAGACCTACAGTGGGTAGCAGCAGAAGATGCCAGTTCATTCTCCCAGCTGTTGTCTATTTCATCATCCCGAGAGAGAGCAGCAGACCCTCTGCCTCCAGCAACTTTGGCCTGAATCCATGCTTTTGAGCCTTTTCTGGAATTCTTCTCTTCAAGAAAGCGATTGTAAAGGTTAGCACCATAGACATCGGTCATGAGATTATCTCTGGAAATATAAGTAGTACTTCAGTCAGCAGCACAATTTTAGTTCTCCAATTTCAAGTGTATGAGAAGACATTAAGGTTTTAACTATGTATTTTGCATTTTACATAACTTCATGTGGAATTATTTACACAGGAGAAAATCCAGTCATATAGCAATTTTATTATGCAATTTCATTAAACATGACATTTAATAGAAGTGAAAATTCCCCATACTGAAAACTCCAGACTAGGGTAGGGCAAAGGGAAAGCAAGGATCAGTCCATGAATGAGGTTATATTTCCAAGCATCCTGGAGATTCTGGAACAATCCTTAATACTACAAAGCTTTATCTCCTTCTATGAAAATGATTCTATGATGTCACTACGCTCACAATAGTATATGACCAAGTTTAATTACACCTCAAACCAATTTAGCTCTATATGCCTTAAAATATCATGTACTACTCAAAGCTTGTGGGTGTCATAGCAGTAAGTTTAAGAACACAACCTCCTCACAAACTTTTTGTTAAAGGCTTAAAAAGAGCATTCAAAATAAACTGAAAAGAGACATAAAACCTCCCCTTCATACTTACAAAGTAATAGCACACAGAAAGATCTAAGAATTAAGTATAAGGTTAGAAAGAGAGAGGCATGAAAACATCATAAGAAGCACAACACAGTGCTAACCATTTTCAGTTGTCCCAACAGTGACATAATGGGCCCAACCATATGACAAAGAGTTGTGCATTTTTATTTTTTGGTATTTATCTTGTAAGTAACTTCCTGATGCATTCATTAGACTTATAACATCTTACCCAACAGCATAAAGCGTTCGAATGGGTTGCTTCCACTGTCTTTCTGCTGCTTGAGCCCTGATAAGGTAATCAGCATACTGATAGGTCAATTCACTAGGCTTGCCCATTAAGGCCTCGTATTTCAGATCTTTGCCGGTGATCTTCTTGTAAATGTTTTCCAAACAAACCATGAACGTCCCATGCCCAAACCTAAAAAGATGTAAAGATATGCGACAAATGAAATTGTATCAAGCATACAGGAAAAAAAAAAAAAGACCTTTATTTCATAATCTTTTATGGGACAATTCCTGTTACTAGGAGATTTCCCTCTACTTGCATGCAGCATTTCCACAGCTTTTTCAATGATAATTAAGTGCTGATTAGCTAGCCTATAAAGATGATAATAAAGAAAGCATAATTGGAACTTACTGATTTTAAAAACACAGCAACAATTTGCAATAGTGGTGCACGCATTTACATAGATCTGATCATTTACAAAAGGGATACTCTTTGAAATAATGCCTAAGCTGTGATCTGCTCTTTGCAGCAACTGAACAGAAACAGCTGAATTAACAAAGAGAAGAAATGGAAAAGTCAGAAACTAACAGAAGGAAAATTAATCTGTCTTTAAACACAAGAGTATACCAAAACCCAGTCTGTAACATGGAAACAGAAAACTTCGTGGGTTTCTCTCAAGAATAGATGCAAAGAAGAATCATGGAACAAACAGTAATCTTGCAGCAAGCTTTTGATAACTCAATTTATTTGCTTAAGCAAGGTGCTAACAGCGAGTGATGTGGCTCATCAACCAAGGCAGTAAAACAGTAACTTAGAAGAGGTAATTTCCTGACCAGAACAGCAGTTTCACGTCATTAGTGAAGTCAGGGTATGGAATTAGGCATGAACTAATATATATCACTTCATTCCTCCTCCCCACCCTGTTTGTTGCTTTAAGAAATCTGAATAAATCAACATAAAGTTATTCCCAGTAAACACTAACAACAGTTTAAAACCACGTAGTCATGGGAGTTATTTTCCAGCAGGGAAGGAAACAACACTAACAGATGCAAATCTGTTATACTGCCAGACTCAAAGGAAAAAGCAAACTTTATTTCAGTTTTAACACTGGATCTTTCCCGAAGAACACTACTGAAAATATGCCTCTTAGTTACTCTCTCTGTCTCTATATATACACACACATTACCGTACTCTAGCTGAACTAGTATATGTACATAGCTTGCTAATGTGGAAGATATGGTCTTTGTAACAAAGTAAAAATATCTCACAAGATCATCTACCTGAGACCAAGCCCATTATCAAGTCACAATAATAACCATTTCTATTTCAGTGTATGTTCACATTTTACACTGAGGGGGAGGGTAGGGGCAATAAACACATTAAAGAAATTCCTTCTATTAATGTCAAAATAAAATAAAAACACTCTCAGAGATGGTGCCATCCTGTCCTATGAGTTCTATGCTTTTTTTCTCATGCTTCTTTATATTGTCTTCTGCTCAATAACTCACTGCTTTTAACTAGTACCACAATTCTTCACCTGACCAGAAACTGAAGGTTGGAAAATACAAAAAAAAACTAATTAAATGAAACATTAGATTTGATATATTTCTTTTCCTTTGGACAAACTCTAAGGCCTTCAAGCAAAAATATCTCATTTGTGAGTGGGGAAGCAAAAAAGTTTACGTCATAAAAGCAGTCTTATCTCCAGTGACTGATTTCCTGGATGCAATGACGTAGGTGGTAATAAGACAGCATTTGCTGACAGTGCACTGCTTTTGAAATGTTGTATTCAAACCAGAGACCTACTGTAAAGTCATATTAAAAAAATGTTGTATGGAAATACTGACCATTAATTGTACTGTAGAGGTGAGGAAAAACCTAAGATGCCACATGACATACTCCCAAGGTGTTACCGTTGCATTTACCTTGGAGATTGTGCTTCAGCCACCCACATTAGATCCATATTACAAGCAAGTACAGGTATATGAGGGTAATTTTCATGGTGATACGGATTTCCAGGATAGCCACTTGTCAGCAAAACGTCTATTATCAGCTGGAGGTTGGTTTCCCATCTGACTGGCTCCCCAAACAAAACAACAGCTGTGAAACCAAGAAATACGTAACAGTTAACAGGGCACCGTACCACTGATACGAACTTGGTCTAACAAGGCTGAACATTAATTTGATTTAAAGGTGACAAAATAGTTGCATTAACGTAATATTTTAATGTTACCTGCTCACTCATAGAATACCAGAAGTAACAAGGTTCACAATGCAAAATCTACAAGTTTGAGAAATTCTTTGATTCTTTGCATTGGCCGAGTTGTTCCACAGCACAAAATGTTAACTTCTAAATTATATTCCTTAATCCTCTGTACCTTTGTGAACTCTCTAAGTTCATGTACATTACTGAAATAATCCATCAGTAATGTTACTTCGTTCACGTTCAAAACTTGGGTGCTGTCTCTAGACAATTTTCTGGTCTCCAAAAACCACGACATTTTTTTCCATCTTTGGCTAGTTTTTAATGATTTGTTCAGACAAGATGAGGATGAATATGGTATGCTGAAACAAGATACTTCTCACGCTACAGCTCTAAGGTGACCCCCCTGAGTACTGTAAAACCAAGACCGGTTATTTCTGAACATGTCAATTCATTCTTAACGTTTAAAAGAACTCAACTATAGCCTGCTAAAGGAAAAGAGGAAAACAGACCTCACCCTCCCTCAGAAACTTTAAAAACTCTACGCATAAAACAGTTTTACCACACCTTATACATGCTGTGTTAATAACAGATGTACTGATGAGGAAGTTTTAGGATTGTCTCAGCCCACTTCCCAATATGACCAGCAATCTGAAAATAAATTCTAATTATATCGAAAAGTACAAAGATATTTCATCTATTAAGGGATAGTTGCAAATTAAGTAAAGATAACTGACCCTCAATCTTGGGAAGCTCCGCAGCAGAGGGGTACTGAAATAAGAAAAAAGTAAAAGTTTTCTACAAGATTAAACATCTGCTACTATTTTTAAGAGAATAAATTCAAGTACAGTTCCCACAGTTGCCTTTTGCAACACTGAGAGGAAACGCACTCTCTATTTTGGTGCAGCCACTGCTCTAGCAACTGAGGTCAGTTTATTTAGAAATCAGCATTTCAAGTTCTAAACTGAAATGTAGCAGCAAATGGATAGCAGGCAAGTTATTGCATTCTACACTCAGAAGCTTTCGACAATCTATTCAATTACCTCTGGCAAGACTCGGAGCTTCAGCTGCTTGATTCCCTTCTGTATGGAAGCATGGATGTTTGTTTTTCTATAGTAGCAACAGTCCTTTAGCATTAACAAAAGATTTGAAGTACATACTTTAAAATACATACCTTTAACAGTGCTAAGAAAAAAATATATTGTTAACACAATATATTTGCTAAACAAACAGTAGTTTTTACTTTTTGACCTACTTCCCATGGTGACAAAAACATGAATAGACTCTTGGATTTCTAAATGCGCATGGCTGAGAAGCAAGGCAAAAGGTAATATAAATAAGTAACACATTCTATGAACCACAGCAAGGAAATTTTTGACTACACACAGGGGAAAAAACCTCTTTATTTACCAACCCTGTATACATACAATATACATGCATGTATTTGTTGTGTATGAATTCACTTCTTTCTGAAGTTCTGCAAAATTCAGTTTTAAACACGCTGCTCATGTAAACTAGCAGTAGGTACTGTTAATACTTAAATATATTTAAGTAACTGTATAAACAATAAAGGCAGCCTCTTAGAGAAAAGTTAGCTATCTGTAAATCATTACTTTACAAGCAAAGCAACCTAGAATCATTTCCACAACACTGCTCCACTAGAACAAAAAGCTTACTTCACCTTCCATGCATCTGAGGAAGCCAATAAGCTTTCCAAAACAGATTTTGAATTAGATATCCATAATAAATTGGAAGCTTTCCCACAACAGTAAGTTACAAAATGCAAACATTTGTTAAAGAATTACCACTACCGGAAGAAAAAGTCTGCACAGTTGAAAAATGATGCAATAAAACAAATAGAGAAGCAGGAAATAAAAGCAAAATCACAGTGCAACATAAGACAACAGCACTAGCTCTATGGTTTAAATATTGATCTCCAGTGTTGAATGTAATCTAATGAGCAAATAAAAATATTCAAAACAAATCACGGACTCACCAAAACATCAGGTGCTCTGTCGTGGTCAACTACATCTAGCAAAGGGTACTTCTCCCGCAGCATTTCAATGGTGACAGGCTGGCTGAACCCAAGGCTGGGAAAACACCAGTTAAGGATATAGAATCGCTTATATCGAAACATTTAAAAAAAAATCCGTAATTCAGTTTTGGCAATTAATTTTAACATGCGCTGTTTATCATCTGGAAAAACAAACTACTTCGGAATGAAAGCAACATATCAAAGATTTTTTCTTGCATGAGATAAACGATCACTGCTTCATTTATAAACAGATGTGTATGTCTTAAGACAGAAACGGTGTAGAGAGCTTGCTCAAAATATGAGATGAAAAGGAAGAAGATACTCAATGCCTGCAATACTCCCAAGATTACCTTCACATAAACACAAAAAGTCAACAGCTTCAGTAATTACTATAGGAAAGAAAGCTCAGTCTATTGCAAGACAGTGGACTGACCAATAAGGTTTACCTATGCCTTGCAGGTATTTAAGGTAAATTTAGTAACATTTAAAAAAAGAAAGGAGCGAAAAGCAAGAAAATTCCCAGATTTGCATACTGGTACTCTTAAATACAGATATATCCCATTAACTTGAATTCACTTAAGACATAAGCAAACTAAACGTGCTCATTTATGGAAAAAGTAGGAGGGATGTTAATAACTTCAACGAGTATGGAA
This sequence comes from Aquila spilogaster, assembly GCA_024606505.1. NCBI lineage: Eukaryota > Metazoa > Chordata > Aves > Accipitriformes > Accipitridae > Aquila > Aquila spilogaster. The sequence goes on along the minus strand of JANHGO010007313.1, from coordinate 2,572 downwards.
ATAATAGGCATTTAAATATACCAATTATACAAGCAAAGCCACTGGATTTTGTATGAGAAGTAACGCTATGGGCCATTTGTAGTTTTGTATGAAAATAAGATTAACCCCTGTAAAAATGCTAACAAATTTGCTATTTATATGTTGAATTCAGTCTTATCACATGCTTCTCCTTTAACATGCCTAACAAATATTGGCAGTTAGACTGACTTGAAGAAGTCAGGAGATGAAAGAACAGACCAACAAATTCAGGCTCTGAAATATCACTTCTAAGATAAGGTTAACTACGTGACTTTCTACAGAGTACTGTAGGATGCCATGCTCTCATCCTTAGGACAACATAAACCTTTGTGCCAAAGGCTCACTACATATATATAAGCCAAAGAAATAATTATTTTTCTTTCCCCATTTAACACACATATAATAGTAAGGTGAAAAAGAGTAGAATAAACTGAAGCAAAAATCAACAAACCAACCATTTTCAAAACATCATTTTGACATTAGAGTAAGAACTACCATAGCTTATCAGTGAACTCTCAATACGGAATTTGTAGTGTTGAAATATTTGGCCTTCTGAACTTGGTTAAGGAAAATACTTCAATGGAAAGCTGTCTTTTGTTCTTTTAAAGATACTCCTGAGCAATATCAAGAAGTGGTCCTTGTCCAGATACAAGAACACATTTTGTATGATAACGTTTGAACATCCGCAGTGGACTGTGTGACATCATCACTTGGTCTTGTGAAATCTGTTGGGAATTTAAAAACAAAAAGGAATATATTATTTTTCAGATAAGTTATTTATACGCAGATTTAATTAACAGGTGTGCAAGTGCTATGAATTACAAAATCTTACATATCTACATAAACCCTAGCATATCACCTCTTCCTAAAATTCACAGCTGAAATACTGATAATGTCCCAGAAAAAGACGTAACTGTATTACTAATACACAACCCTTCCAGCTTCCACAGTTCCTCTATTCAGCACAAACGTAAAGTTCTCCACATTCACTTAGAAAGCAGATGGGGACAGAAAACTCAGAACTGCTCTAGCTTCAACTACAGAGCTAGAACAAAAATACACCGAGCAGCATTTAATGGAAGGTAATACATAGAACACATTCACCACAAGTAAGTAACTAAGCACATAGGATTTAGACTACTCACCGGAACTCCGAGTATATGGGACAACTGATCTGCTTTTTTCTGGCGAAGGCAATCCCCTGCATTGGTGACAAATACTACAGGCACCAAGAACTGTCCCTGAGAGTTAACCAGCTTCTGAAAGGCTGTTTTTGCAGCAGGTATTGGAGTCTTTCCTCGTACCAGCACACCATCAATGTCAAAAAGAAACCCAAAGGAAGGCAGTACATTCAGCTGTGAGAAGGAATTGAAAAGGATGAGTCCATTAATTGCCCAAACTCACACGTTTGATAAAAAGTACAATACCTGACGCTGTTCAAATGCACACTTCCACCGGGAAGGAGTGGATCTTTCATTCTGCACTTCTTAATGTGTCTTACAGGCACGTGCTACAACACTACAACTCACTTTTTCTTATCCACACAGCCTCATAAGTTCTGCCCAGTTTCAGAGACCAGAACAAACAGAGATAAGGTGGTAAAATGAGAGGTAAGATACACGCTGCTGAGCCAGCAAGTCCGCTTCTGATTTCACTTGACCTGGGAGTCAAGAGGCAGTAATGCCTGCTGTTAAAGCTGGCACCTCCTTAAAGCTGTTACTAAGATTTTTAACTCTCTGCCTTTGAATAAGTGAAGAACTGGATTCATCAGCCCAGAAAGTTCAGAAAGTTCTTACCAGCTCGTTAGCTGGTAAGAAAGGTGAGGCGGGAGAGGCAGGGCTGCCAATGGACGGCACCATTACCGCATCAGGTTACAGAGGACACATCAAAAGGATCTAAGCTTCGTTCCTCTCCCAGCGCTGAAACAGAGCCCAGAGCTTTAGGTTTACGAGCTCCTCTTTCGGCATTTGACAAACAAGGAGTGAGAGAAGAAGGGCTAAGCATGGCAGGGAGAACAGGGGCAGAAATGACTCTGGTCAATGGAGCCAGGACAGCCTTTGCTGCTGAAGCCACCCGAAAGGCCAGGCCGTCAGAACCCAGCCCCCACGTACCAAAGGCACCTTGCTTCGAAGCAGCACTTTGTTCTCCATCAATTATTCATCTGATGCATTTTCCCACAGCGGGAAACAGCGCTGAAATGGACACCGCCACCCGTGACGCGCGTCCGTGGCTGCTGGCCCTCTCCTCGGCAAGCACTTTCCCCAAACCACGGCACACACCGCGTTTTGCACATCCGCGAGTTCCCGTACAGAGCTCAAACTAACACAGTTAGTGCTCTAAAAGCACCGCGCTATCACCTTATGCTGCTCTTGTTACGCGCAACAGCTCCCACAGACACCCGCTACTTTCTCCCCTCTGTAACCGCAGCCCTCGACTTAAGGGCAGTACAAACGCCCGTCGCCGCGTTCCCCACGTGCTGCGCAGCATCGCCCGGCACCGGGCCGCCCCCGGCACAGCGAACGGCGCCCAGGAGCGCGGGGACCCCGCCCCGAGG